>CABHPH010146754.1:0-24981 GCA_902168325.1 Peromyscus nudipes | reverse complement strand
AACATCAGAAGGGGGCCTTATAGCAAGGCCTTAGTGACTTGTCATTAACATGATTTTAACAATGTTTAAATGATGCTCAGTTTCTGTGTAACGCTGGAGGGGCTGTTCCCCTTCATGTTTCAACATATGTACCTAAAACTTTTTCCCACTCAGCTCAGGTCTTATTATAATTTCCATCTGCCCTTTGGTATCTTAGATGAATAGATATAATAATTATACTCATTGCTTGGCTTTTACACTCCTGAAACTTCTTTTTGTAATTATGAAGTACATGAAAAAATGTCTTCAGCCTTCACACTACAGGAATTTCATAATTTATCACCTTACAACCAGATAAACTAAAATAAAAAAGAGCAATATTAATGTGTCTGTATTTTAGCTTTTTGTCAGTTTTTATATACTATTACTCAAGTAAGAGCATTGCTGTGTACCAATGCCTGGGACTTTTAAGGAACGTGTGCTTATACCAAATAAGTGAATTTAGAAAAGTCACCTAGAATGCATGAAACTGTGCATGTGAAGAACAAGCAAATTCCAATTCTGAGAAATATGTCAGCAGATGATTATTTCTGCATGAACATCACAGACTTTAATCACTGATCTAGATTAATTGCTGTACCTGGTCCCTGATGCGACTCAGAGATACAGTAAACACAGGTGTCTGGGGTAGAACCTGGCACTGAGACAGTCTGTCTGTCCTGTAGTAAACCATGTAACTATTCTCTAACTAAAGGTAAGAAATATACTCTGATGGACAACATCCTGCTATTATTGTATAACTAAGGCCAACATGCCTGGATTTTCAATTACAAATGGTATCAATGTGTCTGACCCCTCTTATTGCTCAAAGGTCAACTGTACTATAACCATATAAACTGGGCAGATAGTCATTTATTGTCCTTATCTAGTATGATGTAGTATACATTTGTATGTGATATACTTTGGCAAGCATGTAAGTTTGTTTACATCAGTTTCAGAAAAAAAAAACATGTGCATGTGGTGATATTGTGTTCCCCAATATATTGTAAACACTAATAAACATATCTGGGATCAGAGAACAGAACAGCCATTAGATATAGAGGCCAGAAAATGGTGGCACACACACCTTTAACCCTAGCATTCCAAAGGCAGAGATCCATCTGGATCTCTGTGAGTTCAAAGCCACACTGGGAACAGCCAGGAATGGTGACACACACCTTTAATCCCAGGAAGTGATGGCAGGAAGCAGAAAGGTATATAAAGACCAGAAACTAGGATCTGGTTAAGCTTTTAGGCTTTTGAGCAGCAGTTCAGCTGAGATCCATTTGGATGAGGACTCAGAGGCTTCCAGTTTGAGGAAACAGGATCAGCTGAGGAACTGGCCAGGTGAGGTTAGCTGTGGCTTGTTCTGTTTCTCTGATCTTTCAGCGTTCACCCCAATACCTGGTTCTGGGGTTTGTTTTTATTAATAAGACCTTTTAAGATTCATGCTACACCTGCATGTTGTGGTTCACTGTTGCAACAGCTATGATGTCACTAGGCGACAGATACTTCTCAGCCCTACCTGATCTCCTGAGAGCACCGTGGTGTATGCAGTGACAGGTGACTGGAACATCAGATGTGATGCTGGCACTTCCTACTCTCACCTTATCGTTTTTTTAGCCTTCTGGTAACTGTATGTATTCACTTTTGAGGTTCCTGGGTGTGGCTATGGAGACTGCGTGGCTCCTACTGCTTCCTCCCTGTGGCAAGCTCTCTTTACTGTGATAATGAAGGGGAATTTAAGATTGTTCTTACAACACTTGGGCTTTGCATGCCTTAAAGTTAGTTGCTTTCTGACTTTGTAATGAGACTTTCAGTGACAAGGACAACTGGCCCCAGGATAGCATCCTTCTACCCTCCTGGTTGGGTAATTGATCAAATTCCCTCTTTGATAGTTGGCAAGAAGGCCAGACCAAATCTATTACAATGGCGTTATCCAATACAGTTTTGCAAACACTTTCATTTAGAGCAATTGTAACAACTTCTAGATAACTGATTAAAATAAGAACACAGTGTGACCTTAGTTTTGCAGCCTGAGGTCTTCACAAAAATGGGGGGGGGGGTTGTGCTGTAGTGGAACAAGGGTTACTGAGTTTCAAACTGCTTGCAATGAACCAGAAGGAGCTCATTGCTCTCAGGCTCAGACAATTCCCATTTGTATTGTAGAGTGGTTTCTAGCTTGAATGCATTATTAGGAATGTTCTCAGATTTTACTAATCCTTCTGCTTCATTCCCTCTTGCCTTTATGGTGGCAATTTGTTTCCATTTGTCTCCTAAATAAGTAAAGATGTGATTTATGATGTAAATCAAAGATGTGCTTAGTGTTTTTAACAAAAATATTATCTTCTATACTTACGTGTACAAAATTATTATGGGAGGGAGATTCATTCCCCCCCAATGGCATAGACACTTATAAATTGCCTATATCCTAGTAAATAGCCCCTGACCCATGCTCATGCAAGCAACCCTAACTAAACCTGGTATGTCTCAGAATGAAAATAAATAGATAAGCAAACATTGTAAAGGAAACAGAGCTTACTTACTTAACAGTGCTGGGTAAACTTCTTTCATACTAGATTTCTGTGCAGACCTTTTAGATTTTGGTAAAAGTATGAACCCTCTGTAGTGAGCAAAAAAAGTTTCAAATCCATCTTCTGAGTGACTTTTAGCATTTTTATTAGGTTGGACATATGTGGGTATTTATTTTCACTGTCTACTGTGATTCTTTCTGACTAATGCCAACCAATTTTTAATACACAAAATAACATATTCAAAAACCATTGACTTTGGTTCAGTATCGTCCATTCGGTATCATTTTTTTCACAATATTTCTTTACATTATTTTTATTCTTTGACACTTTTACACATGTAAATAGTGTGTTTAGGTTTTTTTACCTCCCAATACCCTCCCACTTCTGTAGAAATGATTCATTTTCCCACCACGTCTCCCTTCTACTGCAGTGGGCCCCTGAACTATAGTTATGCCATCTTGTGAAAGTATTCTTAAGAATACTTTAAGTGCTAAAACTGTCTTGTGTAAACTGGCCTCTAGACACATAGATCAGCCGTAGATTCACTGGTCACAGAGACCAGACATAAATCGCTCTACAATGTGTCCCTGACCTCCAGGTTATGAGAACTGCCTGACTATTTCACTGTTATCTCTCTGCCTCTGTAAACAACACTTGCTTGCCACAGATGTCCAGGGCTGCCTTTCTGTATACACCACAATTGCAGGGGTTTTTGTTTTTTTGTTTTTGTTTTTTTTGCCTTTTGAAACTTGAATGAGTTGGGGGTCGTGGCTACTTCCTGCTACTCTACTTGGGAAAGCCTTGCTGGTGGTGAACAAAGGCTCCATATAACCTGACTTACTCAGGTCTCTTGATGTTTTGTTTTGTTTTTTTCTTCAGGTACCCCATAACACTACTACCATCAATATTTAGGTGATTTCCCACAAAAACAGGAACCAAGTTGGCTTTGTTTTATTGGAGTTGCTTCAGATATCATGCATATGGTAGATTCTTAATGAATTAAGAATGATTTGAATCACATTAATTTTTTTCATCACATGTATTTATTTTTGTGTGTCTGTATGTTTCTACAGTGCATGTATATGTTCAGGTCACATGACAGCTTTCAAGAGTTGATGCTCCCCTTCCACACTGTGGATTCCAGGGACAGAGCTCTGGTGGTCAGGCCTGGCTCAGAATGCCTTTTCCCATCATTTCATTGGTCCAGAATCATATTTTAATATACAACATTCCAATGCTCTTACAGTTTTCTTGCTTGCTTGATTTTATATCAAACTATAAGTATAAACTAACTAATCTATAATTATCTCAGCCCATATCACCTCCATTATGAACTTGCTTGTTTGAAAAGGCTCTTAGAATATTGTACCTCATCTCTCCCAGTTTTAAGGAAAAGAGGAAGAAAACCATGTCTGGGATGATCTGGGTCATGCTGTGATCATTAAACACTAAGCATTCACCAGCAACTTCTAGGACTGGTTCCGTACAGCAGATATAGTTTGACCTTTTGTAGAACATTTAAAGTATCTTTAAGTTCAACTCAAGTATGGGACTTGTATGAAAATGTTGTTTTGAGCTCCGCAGAGAGCATTATCTTGCCTGAATCTGTAACTTGGTAGTTAGAAGTGAGAAGGTGTCTAAGTGCTGAATCACATAAACTATGAATTATTTCTTTGAAACTTGGCAGGAGTCAGCATGAGTTATTTTTTATTTTATTTTTTCCTTTTATTGAAAACAGATTTTTTTCCCATGTAGTACCATCCAGATTATAGTTTCCCCTCCCTCTACATGTCCCAGCTCCTCGCCACCTCCCATCTGATCTAGATCCACTCCCTTTCTGTCTCTCATTAGAAAACAAACAAGATTCTAGGGGATAATAATAAAATAAAATAAGATGTGCTACAGCCAGTGCTAAGGCAAATATTGCTCTGGTTTAGGGTAAAGGAGATACATCAAAGAGGTGTATTTGAGCTGTGTTTTAAGGAGGAAAGCTCTTGCCCAGGCCATGAACAGCATAGCACCCTGATGCATGCTGAAAGTAGTGAGTGGTTTAGTTTGGCAGGAGTCAGTATGAGTTATGTTCCAAAAGAAGTCGGGGGAGAGTGAGAAGTGGTGAATATTATGATTAATTTAATCTATTTTGCAGAAATGGCTGGCTGATATCTTCAGAGTATTCCATTCATTTCAATCATCACCTTATACTCTACCTAGCTAAAGAGCCTCTTTAATTCCTAGAGAACGTTTTACGTATCTCTTGAGGATGCACCAATAATTCCACTATCATTTTATTTTGTCTCTTGAAATTAGCAGACATAAATCTACTTAATATAAAGTAGTAAAATTTTAACTGCAAATACTCTTAAAAGGTTCATAACTTATAAATAATGCACAACTTGGCTTCCATAGCTACTAGAATTGGGTTGTTGAGTGAACAGAAAAAAATGAGGTGAAATAATGGTCAGTTAATGTGGTTTCTGCTTTCCATTTCAAGAGCTGATGTTATGGGCACTCACAGAGATGAGCAAGTGTGGCTGACTCGGTGTGGATAAGGTAGAAAGACAGGGAAAAAATTTACAATTTATCCTATATTTGATAATGAATCAAATTATCCTACTGTGCTGTAGAGCTATATAGCAGTCTGAGCATGCTATTTTTGTTGTTGTTGTTGTTGTTCAGTACAATATGGCTTGTGTATAAGAATATACTTTATGTATATATGTACTGAACAAAAATGGCATGGTAAGACCACTGTATGGGCCCCAAAGCTCAATAGGATAATTGCCCAGAAAGGGAATCCATGGAAGACCAAAGTAATGATTGCACCAATGATGGTACTTAAGTTCAGTTTGGCGAACCAATGAATTTTATTGGGATTACTAGCAGGAGCGTGAGTGAGAGGCTACTTGGAGGAGCAGGGATAACTCAGGCAACTATATCACCTGGAACCACATTTCAACAAGGGCGTTAACTCCTGAAGGCCTCAACCATGGAACCTTCTGAAGGTAGCTTGAGAGGTCTAAGAGTCTTCTCTCTGAGGCTTTGCTGGCTTTGGCCAGAATCTCACCTCAAGCATCTCTTTACTCCTCTGTAAAGCTGGAGATCCCTCAAAATCTTCCACATTTCAAAGAGGCGTCCCTTGGAATGGGCAACAAATTTTCACCAATTACATCTCTGACAGACGGTTAGTATTTGGATATACAAAGAACTCAGAAAACTGAACACACAAATGGCACACAAACTACTCAGAAGCACTTAAAGATATTCAACATCCCTAACCATTGGGAAAACATGAATAAAAACTACTTCATGGTTGTATTTTACCAAAGACAGAATAGGCAAGATCAATAAACAAAAGCGTATACTCACAAAGATGGAAAAAAAAGGGGAATATTATGCATGTCTGGGTGGGAGTGTTAAACTGCTACATCTAGTATGGAAATCAGTGTAAAGGGTCTTCAGGAAGCTGAGAAGAGATCTACCACAAGATCCAACTATCCCACTCATGAGCATATATGCAAAGGACTCTGTATCTCATCACAGGGATACTTACTCATTTATGATATTCCAACTCTATTCACAATCGCCAGAGATTGAAAACAGTCTCGATGTCCAACAACTGATAAATGAATAATGAAAATTTGGTACATTCACCTGGTGAAATATTATTCCGTTGTTAAGAAAATAAAATTATGAAATTTGTAGATTAAACAGATGGAACTTGAAACAATCACCCAGAGTGAGGGAACCCAGACCCAGAAAGAGAAACATTGTATGATTTCTCTTTTAGGTAGATATTAGCTTTCAAGTTTTAGGTATAGGTGTTTCATTCAGAATATCCACAACGATTAGGTAGTTATCAAAGAACTGAGGGGTGGGAAAAGAAAATCTTCCAAGGAAGGGGAAGTAGAATAGAGTGTTATAAATGAGTGCATGGGAAATTGGAATAGGAGGATTAATTGGGGAGAGAAATCGGGCAGGGTAAAGTAGAAAATGTAGGAAGGAGAACTAACGCTAAAGGACCTTGCAAAAGTCACGTGGAATCCCACTACTGCAGAAACTTCCTAAAATGCATGCATATATGAAAGGGGTTTATTTTTTTCATTTTAGCAGCTTTATATGAGATATGTTCTGTATATCACAAAATATATTCATTCCATGCATAAGACACAGTGGTATTTTAATGTTACTTCATACAATCATCACCCGAAGTTTGTTTTTGCAACCCCTCTGATAAGGTTCACTCACACTCTTCACAGTTTAGTCTGTGTTTCCAGACCAGGCTATTTCTTTTTTTCTTTTTCTTTTTCTTTTTTTTTTTACCATTTTTTTTTATTTTTATTTTTTATTTTATTTATTTATTTACTTATTTATTTATTTTGGTTTTTCCAGACAGGGTTTCTCTGTGTAGCTTTGCGCTCTTCCTGGAACTCGCTTTGTAGACCAGGCTGGCCTTGAACTCACAGAGATCCGCCTGCCTCTGCCTCCCGAGTGCTGGGATTAAAGGCGTATGCCACCACCGCCTGGCGCCATTTTTTATTTTATTTATTTATTTATTTTTTATTATTAAGAAAATTTTTCATCATTTTATATACCAACCACAGATCCTCCTCTCCTCCCTCCTCCCATGAGGAGTCAGCAGAGCCTGGTACATTCAGTTGAGTCAGGTCCAGGCCCCTCCTCCCTGCATCAAGACTGAGTAAGGTGTCCCACCATAGGCACTGGGCTCCAAAAAGCTTACTCATGCACCAGGGATGGATCCTGATCCAACTGCCAAGGGCCCCCTTAATCAGGTCAAGCTATACAACTCCCTTGTCTATGCAGAGGGCCAGTCCTATGGAGCCTCCACAGCTATTGGTCCACAGTTCATGAGTCCCCACTAGTTTGGTTTGGTTGTCTCTGTATGCTTACCCATCATGATATTGATGCCCTTGCTCATAAAATCCCTCTTTTCTCTCTTTGACTGGACTCCTGGAGCTCAACCTGGTGCTTGGCTGTGGATCTCTGCATCTGCTTCCATCAGTTACTGGAGAAAGGATCTACGATGACAGTTAGGGTATTCTCTAATCTGATTACCTGAGTAGGCTAGTTCAGGCACCCTCTCCACTACTGTTAGTAGTCTAAGGTGGTCATCCTTCTGGATTCCTAGGAACTTCCCTAGCACCTGGTTTCTCCCTATCCCCATGATGTTTCCCTCTATCATGGTATCTCTTTCATGGCTCTCTCACTCTATCCCTGTTCCAGCTTGATCATCCTGTTCCCTTATGTTCTCATCCCCCATCCCCTACCCTCCATTACCCCCCAACCCTCAGTTTACTCATGGAGATCTCATCAATTTCCCCTTCCCAGGGAGATCCATATGTCCCTCTTTGGGTTCTCTGTCGGTTGTAGTCTGGTTATCCTTTGCTTTACATCTAATATCCACTTATGAGCAAGTACATACCTTGTTTGTCCTTCTGAGTCTGGGTTACCTCACTCAGGATGATATTTTCTAGTTCCATCCATTTGCCTACAAATTTCATGATGTCATTGTTTTTTAACTGCTGAGTAGTACTCCACTGTATATATGTACCATATATTCTTTATCCATTCTTCAGTTGAGGGGCATCTAGGTTGTTTTCAGGTTCTGGCTATTATGAGTAATGCTGCTATGAACATAGTTAAGCATGTGTCCTTGTGGTATGATTGAGCATTCCTTGGGTATATGCCCAAGAGTGGTATAGCTGGGTCTTGGGGAAGATTGATTTCCAATTTTCTGAGAAACCATCATACTGATTTCCAGAGTGGCTGTACAAATTTGCACTCCTACCAACAGTGGAGAAGTTTTCCCCTTGCTCCACATCATCTCCAACATAAGCTATCATCAGTGTTTTGGATCTAAGCCATTCTGTCAGTTGTAAGATGATATTTCAGAGTCATTTTGATTTGTACTTCCTTGATGACTAAGGATATTAAGCAATTCTTTAAATGTCTTTGGGCTATTTGAGATTCTTTTGTTGAGAATTCTCCGTTTAGCTCTGTAGCCCATTTTTTAAAATTGGATTATTCAGTATTTTGATGTCTAGTTTCTTGAATTCTTTATATATTTTGGAGATCATCCCTCTGTCAGATATGGGGTTGGTGAAGATCTTTTCCCATTCTGTAGGCTGTCATTTTGTCTTATTTACTGTGTCCTTTGCCATATAGAAGCTTCTCAGTTTCAGGAGGTCCCATTTATTAATTGTTGCTCTCAATGACTGTGCTACTGGTGTTATATTTAAGAAGTGGTCTCCTGTGCCAATGCATTCAAGACTACTTCCTACTTTCTCTTCTATCAGGTTCAGTGTAATTGGATTTATGTTGGGGTCTTTGATCCATTTGGACTTGAGTTTTGTGCATGGCAACAGATATGAATCTTTTAGCAGTCTTCTACATGTTGACATCCAGTTATGCCAGCACCATTTGTTGAAGATGCTTTCTTTTTTCTGTTGTACAGTTTTGGCTTCTTTGTCAAAAATCAGGTGTTCATAGGTGTGTGGGTTAATGTCAGGGTCTTCAGTTTGATTTCATTCGTCCACATGTTGGTTTTTATGCCAATACCAAGCTGTTTTTACTACTATAGCTCTGTAGTAGAGCTTGAGGTCAGAGAAGGTGATGCCCCCAGAGGTTGCTTATAAAAGAAGTTTAAATGAAGTTACCTTGTAATGGGAAAGACAATGCTCCAACTAGATATCATATGCTACCAAATAACCCCCCCATGTCAGGAATGGGTTGTATCTTCTTGAGTTATTGGTCAAAGATTTTCAATAAACCCTCCAAACATTACAGCCAATGCTTACCTGAAGATAAGACTTTATCACTGAGGACATCACTCATTGAACACAGAGAAATTGTGGTTGTGCACAGATAGAAGTTTACACCTGCTAACTAGCATCCATGGTGCTGGAAGTTATTCTGCACACTATAGAAGGAAAAACAATAATCATCAATCTTACCTTGCTACAAATTAGTCAAACTACAGTTGCAACCTGCCTGCAAGATATGCCCACTGGTACAATAGTGGCACATATGTTATGGGAGTAATCAACCACTTTTTTATTCGATTTGAGGCCTACTCCATTAGACTCACCTATACCTGACCCTGTAAATGAGAATATAAGACTATCTAGGTCATGAGTCCTAAGGGAAAACCTACTACTACTATTCTGTCAAACAAACCTAGCAATAAAATGACTCCCATGGCACATGCATAGATGAGCACATCACTCAACCTTCATCAGAGAAACTTCTTGCAGTATGGTGTTATCAGAGATACCTACAATTGGATAATAGGCAAAGAGTAATAGAATTTGGAGTATCAGCCCTAAATGGAATGCCTGTATCCACCCCTTCTCTCAAGGCTCAGGCATCCATGCTGAAGAAGAAAGGTAGAAAGATTGTAAGAGCCAGATTGGAAGTGGTGGAAGATTCCAAGGAAACAATGTTTCCAATATGAACTCACAGAGACTGTGACAGCATACATAAGACCTATACAAATTCAAGCCATACACAATCCCAGCTCTGAGAAGGGGAACTGGACACCAAGTCCCACCCCTAAAAGCTATTTGTGATAGTTGTTGGGAGAAGAAAAGTCAGTTTTCTTCAATAGAGTAGACACTTGGTATGTTGATCACACTCCAGGGTAGGTCTCACATTCTTGAGCAGTTGGCTAACACAGAACAGACTACATGTTTTGTTTGTGTTGTTGTTGTTTTTGGTTGGGTTTACTATTATTATTATTATTATTATTATTATTATTATTATTATTATTATTACTTTAAGAGAGAGAAGAACATGAAGTCGGGTGGGCAGTGAGGGGGAAGGAGTTGGAAGAGGGAAAATTATAATCAAAATATATCGTATGAAAACTTTTAAACAAATTAAAATTTTAAAATGTTCCAAGTTTTCACTTTCCCAGACAGGTGACATTTTGGTTGTCTCTGGCGTCTAATGAGCCTTCCCCTCCTTACTGGAGGGGATGTTTCAATTCTGAGCAAACTGCTATGCAACAAGGCCCTAAGAAACTATTCACAGTAATAGGAGAAGGACTCCTGTGGGGGTATTGTGTTCCCCAAAATATTGTGTATGCTAATAAACTTATGTGGGGTCAGAGAACAGGACAGCCACAATATTAAACATGAGGATAGGCAGTGGTAGCATACGCCTTTAATCCTAGCATTCCAGAGGCAGAAATTCATGTGTTCAAGGATACACCCAAGCATGGTGACCTACGCCTTTAATCCCAGAAAGCCACACCTTTAATCCCAGGGAGTGGTGGTAGAAAGCAGAAAGATATATAAGGCGTGAGGACCAGAAACTAGAGGCATTTGGCCTGAGCAGGCCTTTGGCCTGGAGAAGCATGTGGCTGGTTAAGCTTTCAGGCTTCTAGCAGCAGTTCAGCTGAGACCCATTCTGGATGAGGGCTCGGGGCATCCAGTCTGAGGAAACAAGACCAGCTGAGGATTCAGCGAGGTGAGATAACTGTGGCTTATTCTCTCTGACCTTCCAGTGTTCACCCCAATACCTGGCTCGGGTTTGATTTTATTAATAAGAACTTTTAAGATTCATGCTACAGACTCCCTTTATTGAGGATACAAATATAGATTTTGCCATGCTCCAATGAATGGCCCTGTACCCATGCACTTATGGGCAGCTCTAATTAGACCCAATGTGTTATTTTTTAATGTCATAAAATTGGGAGAGGCCATGTTTAGAGGAATATGGAGGAAGTTGGAAAAGAGAAATTTTGGATAGGTATGATCATATTTCATTGCATACATGTATAAAATTCTCAAAAATAAAGGGAAAAACATTTTTAAAACCAAAAGAAACAACAAATATCATTGGATTTCAAATAGTTCTAATTCATTGAGTAACTTAGACTTTTGATATTTCAAAATTCATTCCAACATATATTAGTATGTACTTCTTTGATCACTACTTTATTGAGTAATGCTTTAAAAGAATATTCAGTTTATATTTTTATTGAAAACTGATTTAGTGTAAGACTGTTCTTGTTATCATATAGATTCCAAAGAAGTTTGAGACTGTCTTCCTTCAAAGATGTGAGCATCAATTTTCAAGGGAAAGGAAAGAGCATAATATGCTATAGATAATAAAACCTGCAACCAGAGTCCTCTGCATCCAGCTGTGTAATTCAAAGGAAGGAGATTTCATATCATATGTCATAATAAAATAACCTTCTAATTTATGTAAACATTTGTTATTCAGTATTATAGCCCATATGCTAAAACCTCCTAATCTACCAGCCCTGGAGGCTCTTTAGAGAGAGAACAATGCTCTATTAGATTGGACCTTAAACATCTCCTAATAGCTCATATGTCATAGATTTGTTCCTCAGAGTTGCTCTGCATGGGAGTGCCTGAACCTTTAAGATATAATGCATGTTGGGAGATCTTCAGGTCATGGGGCATATCCTTGAAGGAAGGATGTGACTCCATTCTCTCCCTTTTCTCCTTTTCACATCCCAACTATGAGGTGACCAATTTCATCCTGCATCATAGTTTTCTATGATGTGATGCCTCCCCACAGACCCAGAGTACCAAGACTGAGTCATCTTAGAGGCAAATGGAACTTTTCTCTCTGCATGCTTATTGTCTCAGCAACCAAAGGCTTAATGATACAAGGGATTGTATAGCTTCCCTTTATTCACATTCTGACAATTTTTGCTGGACCTCTGGTGACATTCCATCCAACAACACTTTACCAGGAAGAGAGAGGTAGGAGGTAGTACAGCTAGGTCATGAATGTGACTTCTAAGCTGCCTCCAAACTGTGTGAGAAATGAGTCTCTATCTTCTCTCTATTTGCAAAGTGTAGACATTAAAAAAAATCATGCAGAATTTTTGTGAAGATTAAAGAATCAGTAAATGCCAAAGAGAAAAGTAGCTTCCAATTCAAGAATCGTTTATTAAAAAGCTCTGTGTTCAGCTCAGGAACAAAATTATAAATGAATCACATTCTTTACCCTTAGGAAATCCACAGTTTATAATCCTGAATGAGAAAGTCCCTATGCATTTTGGTTGATGATTTTATGGTATTTCTTCCTTGTTCTGTGAATCATACTGTACTGCGGGGGGGGGGGGGGGTTGAGTAACAGAACAATATTTAATCAATGGATGAATTACAGAATTTAGTGTGTTCTTCAATGGCACGGAGAAAAGTCCTAGTGTGGTATGTCAGAAGGTGTCTGATAAGACAGGATCACCTCTGTGAACCAAGGCTTGGCCTGGCTCTCAAGAACTTCAAGTTAATGATACTCAGTTTGGGAGAGGCCAAAGAATAAATAACCTGTGACTGCAAAATGATTTCTATCTTTGCTGTGATCTATAAAATGCTGAATTAACTTTTGGAAGCTCTTAAGAAGATTTTTGTTTTTGTATTAGAAAACAAGCGATGAAGCAATTTCTAGGGAAAAATCTTACACTGCTGGGTCATATGTTTATACTCGAGATGCTTCCTCTATTGCCATGTGATTTTTCTCCACCCCAACTTCTACTTAGGACTACTTGAGGAAGTTGCCAAGTTATTGTGAATCAGTCGTTTTGAAATACGGTACACTTGCAGCCTTACTTAACAGTGCTCCAGACCGTATCAGTCAATGACTGTAGACCATAGCACTGTATGGAAGTTCTCTCTGGAGAAGTCCAATTTTAGATGATGTCCCACTACCCCACTACTCTACCACTTACCAACATGCTGACTTGGGTCACTGGAGATTATTCCATCTCCTGGCCTCGCTTTCAGGAGAATGAAAATGAAAACTGCAGTGGGCTATCATGTCTTCTCAAAATCCCTCTATCAGTCAGGAAAACAACCAATCCAATGCTATAAAGGATGTGGGGAAAAGAGACTTTCATGCATACTGTTGGTAGGAGTGTACATCAGTAAGATCATCATGGACAACAACGTGGGAGTTCCTCAAAGAACTAAAAGTAATATTACTGCACATAGCTATCCACTTATTAAAATGGATGCATGCCCGAGGGGTTCTGTATTACCTTTACGTCTGTTTCTGTGACTGAATTCCCTGAAAAAAAGTAGTGTAGGGGAGGAAGTGTTTATTAAACTTACAATTACGGTTTAGAGTCCATCATTGTGGGAAAGTTGAGGCACGAGCTTGAAGAAGCTAACCACATCGACAGACAAGAGCAGAGAGTGCCCATGCTTCTACTGCCCACATCACTTTCTCCACTCTAATACAGTCCAGCACCCAAACCCAAGGACTGCTGGGCACATTAATGGTGGTTTGGTTCGTCCCTCATTGTATAATTAATCTCCCACAGACACACCCACAGACCAACCTAATCTAGGTAATATCTTGAAGTTCTCTTCCTGGGCGAATCTACGTTGTGTTGACTTGACAATTAAAACTACTATCACAATACAAAACACATGAACTCCACATCTAAAAAAGGTAGCTGCAGCCCCATGTATTGTGATACCACACACAATGGTAGAAGCTAGGAGGTGAAATCAGCCCCTCTGCACATAAATGGATAAAGGGAATGTTTTAAGTACACAGTGGAATATTAAATCATAAAGAAAAAAATCCTGTTGTCTGCAGCAAAATGTACTGAATTAGAAGACATCATTTTATTTTTAGTGAAACATGCCAGTCAGAGAAAGGCAAACACTTCATGTTCTCTCTCATATGTGGAAACTTAAAAAAAAAAAAAAAACTGTTGACCTGAAACTACAATAATAATTACTAGGGACTGGTAAAGGTGTCAGGAATAGGGAGGGCAGAGAAGAAGGACTGTTGTATGGAATGAATGCACACTGTGTGCATGTATGGAAATAGACTGAATATTGTTAATATGCAGTTACCGTGTTAGTAAGAACTTAGTAACTGAGTAGAGTTCCAGCCTCTGGCCTTGGGAAACGACAGTAGGAAGAGAGCAGGACTTGGTGTCACATCCTAATTACGTTCCTCACAGAGCCCTGACAGTGCCTCAAATAGTTCCAATTCTAGTCCCAAGTCTGCTCTTTTTGTGATCCTGCTGTTTCTTCTTCTCATCTACTGCCCTGTGCCAAAGCTGTTCTCTAGACGCTGAGTTTATAGTTGTCTGGAATGGCAGTTTTCATTGTTTGTTTTACTGTGATTATTAGCAATAAAAACATTTGACGTCATAGCTTAATGAATATTTCCCTCCACATTTACGTACCGAAATAACTACCTGATAGGTACATGTAGGACTTTGATATTTTTTACTCCATTTAATTAAAAATATTCTAATCACAGCCTATGAAACTGATTTAATGATTGCTATGTAGACTATAAACCATGGTTTATGGAAAATCTATGCTCTGTTGGGGCTGAAGAGATGGCTCAGTAATTAAGAGCACTTGCTGCTCATGTGAAAACCATTATTTGATTCCCAGCACCCACATGCCTAGCTCACACCCACTTGAAACTCTAGCACCAAGAAGTTTGACCCCTTTTTCTGGCCTCTGCATACACACACACACACACACACACACACACACACATAAAATAAAATAAATCTTTTTTAAAATATCACAAAGGTTATTTTGGTCTTTTTATGATTAACAAATGTGGTAAAACACATTTTAAAAGTAAAGAAAAACATTTTCAAGTCATCCCTTAAATGATAAAAATGATGGCACCTATTGAACATTTAGTTTAGTGAATGTTTAAGTATTTTCTTTTGCTCTTTCTGTTTTGAGACACCTAATTGACCCCAGTTGTCCCTCAAATATGTGATCCTCCTGCTTCAGCTTCCCAAGTGCAGGGATTACAGGTGTCTGCCTCTCAACATGGGAATACTTTGCCTTTAGAAGTCCTTCCCATGAGAAATGAAACTTGGAGAAGCATGTGCTGTGTAGCCACCCATGGTTTCCACAGTCCACACCCTCTTTCTCCAGAAGTGAAGAAAGAGCAAGTCCCTTGAAACCTTTGTTCGGGAATAACAACTCCTTCTGGCAGCATAAGTCACTAACTGGCAGTATTGAGAAAGACGCCCAGTGTATACCGCGCAATGCTGATGTGCCTGATTTCCAGATGTTGTTCCCTGTCTAGCAGGCAAGGCAGTAGTATTGGCAGGCAAATGGTTGCAGTACTGTGGATTTCACTGGAGTCATTTTGTCTAACCTCTTCTATTCTCATTGTGTCGGGGTCTGACTCTCCAAACTTTGTGATATTTCTTTTCTTTTTCATCTGTAGAGTATGCATTGGGTTTTTCTTTTTGTGATCAATTGCAGTCATTTTCCCTGAAGCTTTACTAAACATTAGAGGTTGTATCTCTGTTTATATTAAATAAGGCTATCTTGGTGATTCTTTGCAATGTCTGTATTGAAAGCCCCTCAAAGGAAGGGAAGGGAGCTTGGGAGTGAAAAGACTGGAGGACTAATGTGGATTGCTGATGAGACAGAAGAATCCATGTTGGGTTTTTTCCCCACTTTCCTTCCCTTTTTAAAGTAACTTCCTCATTAATTCAGCGTCTATCATCAAAAACTCACTTTGGAAGACATGAAAGACTGAATGAGGAGAAAGGGAAGGCAGCCGTAGACACAAAGAGACATGGAACACGATGTGGACCCTTAGGGAGACCAGCATCGTGACCCCTGTTCCAATTCTCATATTCAACACCAGCCCAGGGTGACTTTGACAGGAGCAGCACATGCAGTATTGGGAAGGCCACTGAGAAGGTGTGTGTTAACATATGAGCCAGCAGAATGAAAAACAAAGTCTGGTTTAATTCTTCCTAATCAACAGATATGTGTATAATACTAATTCTCCAGGTTGAATTACCCAGAGGATGCCATTGTTCTTCTATCATTCACGCTGAATGGGGTTGGAACAAGGAGGATTTCAAAACAAAAGATGCAGCTCTGAGCTGCATGTTGCCTTTGTCTTTGTGATCTCATGTTTTTATGTTTCAAGCATTGGCATTGCACAGGACATTTCAGATCAAATACAGATTCAATGCAGGCATATTAACAGCTAGCCCTCACTCAGAATATGACCAGCTTACCAAATCTGCACTAAATTAACACACATGTGTAAATGTTGTGACTTCTTATGCTTAATAAGAAACCAAGTGAGGACAAATGCCTCCAGCAAATAAACACTTGTGAAACATTTAATGAAATAAACACGAGACACAATTAAATAAGAAAATTATTTCAGCGATTTTAGTTTAAGTTGCACATGTAGATATAATTAATGTAAATTTTATTTTAAAACCAAACATCAATTCTTATCTTAAAAATATTTGAAAAAGTGGTATTTACCAACATTGACCTTGTAAATTTCCATTTATAAATAAGGCTTGGGCGAGGAGGATGATTTGATGGTTAATGGTGTTTCTTGTGCAACTGTGATGACCTCCACTAGAATGCCAGGAGTCTCATAATAAGCAGGGTTACACACACCTGTAACCCAGCACTGTGGGCTCACAGGAGAGTCCTTGGGGTTTGGTGGCTGTCAGCTGGCCTCATGCTCATTGAGAGACCCTCTGTCAAGAGAACGAATATAGGCTGCCAACACCCTTCTTTAGTTTCTATATACATGCACAGACATGCATACCCAAATAAACAGAGGCACATATAACACACACACACACACACACCACAAATTAAATAGAAAACAATAAAAACAGGAATTTAGAAACTTTTAAAAATTGTGTGAGTGTGAGCGTGTATGTGTGTGTGTTGACATGCATATCTAAGTCAGAGAATAGCTTGTAGGGGTCAGTTGTCTCCTTCCAACATGTGCGTCATTCTGGGGATGTAACCCAGGTCATTTCCCTGTAGTCATTGTATCTAACCTCTGTCACTCTCATCTAACCCAGAGCAGGCATACTGCTTTCCAGGCCTGAGAAACTTCTCTAAGACATATGTCTTTTTTTTTTTTCAACTTCATTGTGATCACAAGAAACCAGTATGGATCACAATATTGTTCTTATGGTTCTTATGTACTGGGGATTTCACATAATATCAGTTAAGAATTAATGGGCACTGCCTGTGGTTTCAGACTTGAATATGGTCAGGATCAATGTCTTAGTTAGGGTTCCTATTGCCGTGATAAAACATCATGACCAAAAGCAACTTGGGGAGAGGGGATTTAGTTCATCTTACAGCTTGCACTTCATCATCCAGGGAAGGCAGGGCAAGAACTTAAGGTAGGAACCTGGAGGCAGGAACTGATGCAGAGGTCCTGGAGGAATGCTGCTTACTGGCTTGCTCCCCATGGCTTGCTCAGTCTGCTTTCTTATAGAACCCAAGGTCACCAGCTCAGAGGTGGCACTGCCCGCATTGAGCTGGACCTTTCCACAGTAAATATCAATCAAGAAAATGCAAGACAGATTTTCCTATAGGCCAATCTGATAGGGGCATTTTCTCAGTTGAGGTTCTCTATTCTAAAATGACTCAAGCTTGTGTCAAGTTGACATAAAACCATCCAGCACAGCCAGATCACCCATGCTTGCTTGTGAACTGTGAAGGGACAGTGTGAAGAGACAGCATGGTTTGCTAACTACTTTATCAATGAAGTCTTAGGTTTTGGAAAGAGCAGTTCTTACTCATGAGTCAAGTATTAAAGTTAACAACCAGAAGTTGAGATCTAGAAAGAAAAAAAATACTTTTTAAGTTTAGAAGAGATAGTTTTTAATCTTTGATCAAAGCAGTGAAAAAAATAATTGAAGTCATGCATGGTAGCACATGCCTATAATCCCAGAATTTGGGAGCCAGATGTGAGAGAGTAGGAGTTCTAAGCTAACTGTGACTATGTAGTGACACTCTTTTTCAGACAAGACCAACAAAACTGAACGTTTAGCACACACAACATGAAGGTTAAAAAAGTCTTTCTTCTTTAATCAAAAATTTTCCAAGTGCTTCCTGAGTTAGAAATAGTAGCTCTAGGATCTGAATATGTTTAGGGGTTTCTTTTAAAGAAAGAAGATTGAAATCTGTTTCACGAAGACTTATAAAGAGACTTCCTAAATTATTCCTGATAATTAATTACCTGTGTAACTGTGACTTGACTAGCCTCTTTGCATCTGCTTTTCTTTATCTTTGAGTCCTGAGCTGAGTGGCACACCCCTCACATCTAGTTGGCCAGAACAAATGCTGGTATCTGGTAGGGAAAAAAAGCAAGACTAGATAATATGTGCTAACAACTTACCATGTAGCGCAGGGCATTTTTTCTTTACATATGTGTTACCTTGTTTAATGTCAACAATAGCTGCTGCTGAGGTAAAACTCACAATGGCTGCCTCCTTCTGCCATGTGACACCAAGATCAGGTGATAGTTCCATGCCTGTGGCCACATCACTTCTACCCATCGAAAACGAAATGGAAAACTCAAAGAAACTCTCAAGCATTGTTTCCTCTAGTAAGGTTGCCGAGTTTCCTATGCAACTCAGCAATATATGTTTACACTGCATATTTATATTACATATAAACTTTCCATTGAACAATTAGGGGCACAGTAGATGATACAGTAGCTAGCTGGTCTTTTTTAAATATTTAAAAATATGAAAACATCAATAAAAGAATTTTCACTGAAAGGTAATTCGAGAAAGTCACAGAAAAAAATAAAATTTACGGCAGACGTTAAGCAATTGCATGGCAAAAAAGGAGCAGGGCTAAGTGTAGGCTATTAGGAAGATGATATTATTTAAATTCAGTAAGATTTTCACTGTTTCCTTCTTGTTAAATCCTTGATTCCCTCAAAGCAGAATCCCTAATAATGATGTTTGCTTTGTTGGGGAAGCAGAGCACACTGAATCTGGGATTCATCTATAACACAAGTGTTGATCTTTATTTCAATCAAGGCTTTGTTAGCTACTCACTTATGTTTTGTTTCCAGTCACTGCTGGAGAGCAGAACGGACGTACATCGTGAGAGCAGTCTATGTGACTTTGCACTGAAGGATATGACTGCATCTACTTCACTCTCAGAAGGAAATCATCCCCTTGAAGCTCCTGCTTCTGCTTGAGATGCAATAAATGTATCCGTTAAAACCCTATGTCTCACACTCCTTAAGATCTTCACAAATTTATGAAAAGTGCTTTTCAGAAAACTGAATATCAGGCGGGCAGTGGTGGTGTAGGCCTTTAATCCCAGCACTCAGGGTAGCAGAGGCAGGCCGATCTCTGTGAGTTCGAAGCCTGACTGGTCTACAAGAGTGAGTTACAGGACAGCCAGAGCTACACAGAGAAACCCTGTCTCAAACAAACAAACAAACAAACAAATAAACTGAATATCTCTGAATATCTGACAATGAAGAATACTAATCCCGAAGACATGGGCAGAGAAGGAGGTGGGGCTATGTGGCTGCCTTTATTTGCTTACAGGAGAGTTTTGGAGAACAGTACATGGAAAAAAGTAGGTATATCTGGAAGCTTCCCTAAACTGAGAGATGGAGCTCAGAATCTAAGGAGACAGACGTGGCTCGACACTGCCAGGCACAGTGTCAGTGAGGTGAGAGCTGGCCAGAGAGGACAAAATCTGCAGTGTTGTTTAGATCACAACTGAGTTCAGACCAGTGTCCTTGCAAGAGGGGACCTAAGGCAGAAGGAACAGTCAACCCAAAGAATGTAAGGGAGTTGGGCTGGAGAGATGGCTCAGTGGTTAAGAGCACTGACTGCTCTTCCAGAGGACTTGGGTTCAATTCCCAGCACCCACGTGGCAGCTAACAACTGTCTCTAACATCCTCACACAGGCATACATGCAGGCCAAATACCAATGCAAATGAAATGAAAATAAATAAATTACTTTTTAAAATGTGAGGGAGCAATAGCCCATATTCACCCAAGACTGAAACACTTTCTACCCTAGCCTAGCATTTAGAGTGGAAACCTTCTCCCCCACCTCCCCTCACTCAGGATATTGTGTGGATGATCAGAGAGGTGTTACAGTACCACAGATTCCACACCGAGCAGCATTTTGGGTTTTCCCAACTGAAGCTTAAAAGTTAGTCTCAAGGTGGTGAGGCTGGAGAAATAGGTGAGTGGTTAAAAGCATGGATGTTCATAGCACCCATATCCAGCAACCCACAACCACCTAGAGCTCTAGCTCTGGGAGATCTGACACCCTCTTTTAGACTCCAAGTGCACCAGCATTCACGTAAGCAAAAGCATGTGCATATGTGCACACACACACACACACACACACACACACACACACAAACACACTCAAAAAATAAAATAAACCTCTTTTTAAAGCCTCAAATGGAAGAAAATATTTATTTTCATTGTATACCAGAAAGTAGATTAACATGAAAAGCAAACAAATGTAGTCACCACTAAGGACAATATGCACCATTTGAGAAGACAAATCAGCCAATTGAGATTTTTTTAGACACTATCCATGAAGGTATTAACAAAGCTAGCAAAGACATACATGTGTTCCATGTGTTTAAGAAAATAAAGGGCATCTTGAGCATAAACAAAAACATAGGCTACTATCTATGTTACTATCAGAAAAGGTAGTAGACATAACAGGAAATAATATGAAGGCTATTTAATAATAGTAAAAGTATCTATTCATCAAGGGGATATTAGCAGTTGTTAATACTTAGGAACCTAAAGTTTTAAAATACATGAAGCAGAAAGTGATAGAATGATAAAGGAAAATGTTCAGCTGCAGTTCAAGATTCCAGCATCCCTCCCTCAATAAAATTGCATATTATTATATAATATTTTGTAGGATAATTAGACTGAAATGCTGTGTAAGGCTTTAATGACACTATCAGCCATAATGACTTAATTGGGATTTCTGTAACTCCACACCCACCCAGAGAAGAAGACCTACTGAGTTCAAATGCCCTTGAGACATTTGTGGAGCATGGTTTGGGTTACAAAGGAATTTTGATAACTTTTAAACCATTCCAATTATCAAAGGTGTGCATTTTGATCACAGTAGATTAAGTTAGATTTTAGTAAGAAGATAAGACAGAAGATAACTCCGCACATTTGTGAGAACTAACAACACCTTTATAAATAGACCAGGGGTCAAAGATAAAATTAACAGGAGGTTTTCAAGTATTTTGCATTATAATGAATTTCAAAGATACAATTTCAAAACATACAAAGTACAGCTAAAGCATTTTCAAACCAGAAAGTCAAGTAGCTGGAGTTCCTCTTCAAAGAAAACCCAGGAATGAAAGAACAAATTAGATCCAATTAGGGCTCCCTGTTGTGGGCTCTTGGTTTCATTAATATAGAATTAAGAAACCAACTTGGAAGGGATCTTGAGGCCTGTTCCATTAGGGTTGTGAATTCCTTAAATCTTTCTGTATATGTATGTTGATTTAAAAAAAAAAAGCCCCCCCCCAGGTACATCTCACATTAAAGCACAGGCTGACCTTGGACTTCCCATGTAGCCTAGGCTGACCTCAAACTCATGACCTCCTTGCTTAGCTTCTCAAGTACTAGGATTACAGAGGTGCTACATCTAGAAGGATCTTTTTCTCAGTTGTTGCTATCAAGCATGAACTTTCTGCAAAATCTTCCCTAGTCTAAATCTTCGTGAAAGTCAGACAGGTTGTGAGAACATAGAAGGAAATCATCCAGGATCGCCAAAGAACCACTGGAGCAAGGAGTGGGATATATGGCTATAAAATGCTTTATGTTTTAAAGGCAAACAAAACCCAAAACCGGAGCGATGAAACTCAAGGAAGTCATTTGCATTTTCAGACCTATATAACCTATCTTCCAGAACCTATTGAACCTGTCTTCTAGTCCCCCAATACATTATGAAGTAAGTAGGAAGTTTGAAGGAAGTCTCTATGGAGGCTGCTCAATCCCTTTCTCATGCTCTGTAAAGAATTTCACTCACTGTCAGCCATGCCACCCTTCCACTTCCATGTGAGCAAACAGAGCTGGACCAAGAGCTATTTTGGAGTTTGTTTTGCTCCAGGCTGTTCCACCCTCTGCTGCTCACCCGGCTTTATCGTCTTATAGCTGGCTGATATTTAAACTTGTAGCTGGCAGGAGTCTGCCCTTCTGGTTGTTTGGCAGGTTCCCTGCTTCTGTCCAGTGGGTGCTCGACATGGCTGTGCCCATGTCAACAATACTCATTTACCCAGTGGTTCATTCCCTTAGGGCTTCCTCGGCACACCACAGCTGGCCGCTGTCATTATGTGAGAACAGGGTTATCAGGTTACAAATTCTGGCTCTCTACTCATAGAACTGAGGCTCAGGAGGGAAAAGACACAATGAGACAGGGTTTGATGGGATAGTCATAGGAAAGAATGAAGAAGCTAAACCTTGGGAGAAGTCTAAAGACATTACGGGCCTGGGCTTTCCCGGTGGATTAGCTTGGACCCTGAGCATGAGCCAGGGGAACTGTTTATTATTGAGTACAAGGCCCAAGTGGAATGATTACTGAGAGACAAGAGCTATAGCGCATTTCTGCCCAGAATCCTTGCTATGTGTGGACGTGAAGGCTGTATGACTATTGGCCACAGTTTTTAGCTCTGATGTAACTTCCTGTTCAGCTGTCATCCAGCATCTATATACCCTGGTCACAACCTGCTGCAGGCAGAGTCACAGCTGATAAGAAGAAACATGAGTGTTGATTCAATGCCTGGAGAATCTTTATCTCAAGGAAGCTTGTGGTGTGTTAAAGGATACAGCACCGGAGGCACTCCACAGCTTGTAGTGCTCTGTGGGTTGGCTATTAGCTAAGACATGAGTACTATGTAGTACTGTGTATTTACTTAAATTAAAAAAAAAAATCCATCAAGTTGGGTGGTGGTGGCGGTGGCGCACGCCTTTAATCCCAGCACTTGGGAGGTAGAGTCAGGCGGATCTTTGTGAGTTCCAGGCCAGCCTGGTCTACAGAGCGAGATCCAGGAAAGGAGCAAAGCTACACAGAGAAACCCTGTTTCAAAAAAACCAAAAAAAAAAATCCATCAAGAAAGGAATATTACTTGAGCTTTAGGGTCTTATGTCATGTGATCTTGGAAACCAGACAGGAAGAGCAACACAGAACTGAAAATTATCCATAGCAGGGTTTGAGCCATCCTGCCTATTCTGAGTGTGAATATGGACACCTAGGTCTACTGAGACTGAACCCACAGTGTTTGGTAGTCAGGAGCCAGCATAGAAAACTCCTATCCATCCCCTCCAGACGAACAATGGCTCCTTATGTCCTGTGGGCACCATAGGTGACCATGAAGCTCTGATTTTGTAGGCTTGATGGTAGTGGCTCACCAGGATTATGCCAGGTATAGGGGAGACATGATTCTCTGTGGCAAAATGACACTTAGTTAACATTCCCTATGGAGACTTTTAAAAAATAGTTCCAGTTTCATAAATACTTCCTGTGTCTAACTCTGACCTAGTGACAGGTCTTGTCTGTGCTTAGTAAAGTCCACCAGCTTGCGGATGTAAATGTCAGAAGCATGAGCTTGTACTCTGTTCCTCCTTCCTTCTGGGTCTTTCCCACAACAGTGCCAGAGCCTCTAGTTTTGACTCTGTTTCTTGGAGACCCAAAGTTGTAAAGGAACAGCAAACCTACCTTTTCTATCAGTTTTTTTTAAATTATCTTTTGTTGGCACAAGAATTCAATGTCAAATTTGTAATTCTATTCATGACATGGCTACATTGAAAAACGATTTTTGGGAGACTCTCTGAGTTCAGAAGTAACTCTGGAACCAACAGGTTTGCCCTGGTATCAAACATCAGACATCTGTTGTAACTCTAGATTTTAATTTAGTGTTACACTACACTGCTCATGTGCATCCCTGATTGATTGAGCCAAACTTTCTACGCGCCTCCTGTAGCAGATCAGAACACACACTTATTCTTATAATACTTCAAAGAACAATAGCTCTTTGAAGTGTGTGGCCTAGATTTTTTTAGGCTGTGTTTCTGCCGTATCTCTCATCTCCGGAAGACTTGTTTGTTTAGTTTAGTTCTTGTTTTAAATTTGCCTTTAATGTGGTGTAGAAATACATGTAGGAAATTTAGAACTGTGAAAAGGATAAAACATATGGATTTTGAATTATGTAATTTCATGTCAGCTAAAATTTTTATTCTGTAGTAGAAAGCGCTTTAATAAAGTTGTTAGAACACAGAACCAAACACTTTGTTATATATATATATATATATATATGTGTGTGTGTATACATATATATATGCATATGTAATATATGTAGTATAATGCACATATAATATATATAGAATTAACTTGACTAGACATATACCTGGGAGATATGATGGATTTGGGTTCAGGCCACTGTAATAAATGCAATATTTTAGTGAAGTGACTAACATGATATTTTGTGGTTTCCCAATAATACAAAACTTATGATTGCCAGGTGGTGGTGCACACCATTAATCGCAGCACTTGGGAGGCAGAATCTGGCAGATCTCCGTGAGTTTGAGAGATCTTTGACCAGCTGATCTACAAAGGGAGTT
>CABHPH010146753.1:0-52799 GCA_902168325.1 Peromyscus nudipes | reverse complement strand
GTAAGTGATATGTCAGATCTGAAAGGAAACACGTAAGATGTTCATATCAGAGTATGCCTACCACGAAGAATCTGCCCATCAGTGCTCATACTCCTGCTGACTGGAGAAAGCTTTCTGCCTAGTGACATCTCTATTGATGAATTCAGAGGAAGAAAAGAAAGAAATTCCTTGCAGTCTGAGACTTTTGTTCATTGGTCTCCGACAGGTTTTTTTGGGGGGTGGGGTGGGGTGGGGTGGGAGGGTTTCGAGACAGGGTTTCTCTGTGTAGCTTTGCGCCTTTCCTGGAACTCACTTGGTAGCCCAGGCTGGCCTTGAACTCACAGAGATCCACCTGGCTCTGCCTCTCGAGTGCTGGGATTAAAGGCGTGCGCCACCACCACCTGGCTTTGGTCTCTGACAGTTTGTGGGATGGGTCTTGGTAAAAGGTTCCATTACTTCCACTACCATGAGCCCAGCACATGCATCCATCCTGGCTCTTAGAGATAGGGCCAACAATATCGGCACAGTAAGGCAGGTTCTCCATGTTTAGTCAGCTCTTGAAGGACCGTATTTTGAAAGACCTTGCTATGATTGTCTTTCTGGAGCCTTCAGCAGAAACACGAGGAACATAGAGCATTCGTAGATGCAAAGACATCTTAGACGCAGGCACAGGTTAGTGATACGGTGCTTCCCTAGTATAAGCAAGACACTGCCACAGAGCAGGCACTTGAAGGCTGCCTGCGCAGGGGTCATTTAAAGGCTCCTGAGAAGAGGGAACAAGAGGCTCAAATGTTTGGGGTGGTAACTACCAAAGCAGTGGTCAGCTCCCCTCCACCTGGTTAGAAACTCAGGGATGAGGTCTGGGCTACTGTTCTAAGAAGCATCTGGTGGTTCTGGGCCACACTGAACTTTGGAAACCTCCCCATTTCAGGGATGTTAGGATCCTGTCCTCACTCCGGCACATGCGCAGCTCGGGGTCTCGTGTCTTAGATTACCAGTGGGTGCTGGCGACTACATACCCACCTTAAAAAGTCAGACTAGGACCCCCATCCTCTCTCTGTGTTCTCTCTCTGTTCCCTCTCGGCTCTGCTCTGCTCCCTCCCCCCAGGCCTGGCTCCCCTCTTTCCCTTCCCCCCTTTCCCTCCTAATAAAGCTCTAAAAAGTACCACTGGGTTCTGTTGTGAGCATGACTTTTCCATGCAGTAACCAGCTCCTCCACCAGTGCTTCAACCAGCGCAGCTTACCTTTCAAGGGAAGGTCACTCCACTTTGTTTTCCCTGGTTTCTCATTACAGCACTGACGATGTGGTTGCCTGCTGTTCCAGTGCTGAGCCCTGCAGCTCTGTCTTTCTGCTCTCCAGGACCTGGCTGCTGAGATTCCCACCTACTTAGTCATTAAATGTGACTCCATGAGGAACCAGAACCTCAACTGTCTTCTAAGCAGGTTTCTCACCTGGTGGGGTACTTAGGGGTAGGGTGGGAGAATGCTACATGTCATACATGAAATCCATAAAAAGCACTGAGATAATGCTGAATGTTTGTAATACAATGGTACAAAATGAGGAAAACAGAAAAAAGAGAAATATAATCTCTTTAACGTTCCTCTATTTACTTATTTACTGTGTTGCCTGCACATGCCAAACCACAGGAGTGGAGATCAGGAGTGGGAGTTGGTTTTCTCCTTCTATTAGGTAAGTCCTGGGAATCTAACTTGGGTTGTTAGCTTTGCAGTAGGTCCTTTTACCTGCTGAACCATCTCCCTGGCCCAAAATAGATCTCTTAATAAATACAAACAACTTTTACTTCTGCAATAAAAAATATGAATGAGTAAGAGAGGGAAAAAGACACAATGGGGTCAGCAGAGACTGTAGGAGAGATGAGATGATGGCTTTGTATGCTAGCTCTGTGGCTGCCCATCATGAAAGGTCCACAGTTAGGGAGAGCACTTTGGCAAAAAGGCTCAGCAGCCATCCAGATGCTAACCCGTTTAGGCCAGATTCTATGTCTAAGCTCTTTTGCCTAGAGAAAAGTGATTTTTTTTTCCTTTATGGAGAGTACTGTCAGGACCTTTTACTCATAATAGAATCTCCCAAAGCACTAATGAGAAGAGAGCAGTTGTGTCTATCGAGGTAAATTCCTAGAATGATGTTATATTCCTTTTTGCCATCCGTTTCACTCCACGAAATGCCAACAACAAGAAGGGAGAAACAAAGCAACCCCAACCCCTGGATTCTCCTTTGACCTCTGTTCTCGGTCTACCTTCGACATGCCAGCTGAACACTATAGACATCAGCTGAATACAGTTTTGAAGACCTTCACAGTAGCACTACTTACTGGCTGGGCACAGGATTGATTGTGACATCTCCAATAATGTTTGGGCAATCATGTGAATTTTTTATTACTTTATGTCCTTATTATTTCATAAAAGAGGGAGGAAAATGAACCATGATGTTGTGTTGTAAGAGCTGTCATTCTTACTCATCAACATGGAGTTGAGGATCTGAAGTAGCTGCTCCTCACAGTCACACATTTATGGATGCATTCTGTACACATCATTGTTTAGAAACACTCAAAATTAATTCTGGAGTTTATGTGTTGATGAGAGGCTTGTAATGTTCTTTGTATTAGGCTTGAATGTAGGAATTTGCTGGTATATGAAGAAAAATTTTAGGAGGTAATATACTAAATATTAAAATGGTTATCTAAATGTTCTCAGGAGGGAGTCAATTCCTTCATAATTGGATGAAGAATCAACATTCTAGTTAAGGGAGGAAAAGAAGCATACTCAGTTGTGGGAGGCGAGCTTCTATCTTTTTGAAGGTTTCTTATGAGGAGGAGAGAGGGATAAGAAAATATTAAATAGAAAGAGAGACCTAGTTGACGAGAAGAAAGAAATACAGGATACCTTCAGGAGGGACTGGATCACTACCCAACAACCCCTTCCATTTACTCAAAAGTTTTTTTTTTTATAATAACGCCAAGGGGCAGGACAAAAGACCTCTCCCTTGCAAGATCAAAGCACACCGCACAGCTAAGTATAGACCCTTCCAAACACCTAGTAACCACGCTGGTAGTCAAATAATCCCCTTAGGCAGCCCTGCTGGGTAAAGTAAGCTCAGATTCTCCGACCCTGAGTAAGTTCTCACCAGGAAACCTCTGTGGGTCTCCACACTCAATCTGATAAAGTAAAACTGGATATGATGATGTTGATTGATAAGCTGATGTTCTTTCCTCTGCCTTAGATGGTCACTATTCCTTTGGACAGATATCTTCAAAGGCAGGGGTGTTCCACTAACGTACTGCATGGACTCTCGGAGTCATATATTATGATGCTGAATCCCCAGTGTTATCTGTTGGTGACAATTGGTTTTTCTGAGAGTTCTTCCACTGTAATGAAGCTAGCAGTCAGGTTCTCTTCAACTATTTTCTCCTGAAATTTACTGACATTTACAGTGATCTAGGTCCTGTAATATCCATGAAGTTCACATACCCACACATGGGTGTGGCTTACTTCCATCTTCTTTCCCAAGGCATGGTGATGCCTGCTTTTAGAATATTGGATCTCTGCTATGTATACTGATTTACTGATGCCCTTTACATGTGACAAAGAAAATTTACAGAGTGCCCTGACTCATGCCCAGTGATAGAGAGAGCATCTGTTTCATTCCTGTGGTTGGCATGGCTACAGTGATTGTGCTGAGATTCTGCCTGTGCTGAAAGCTGCATGAGCTAGATTTTCTGGAAGACACATTCATCCAAAAGCAGTTGGAACCCAGAATCTGCACACCAATGAACACCTGACTGCCACGGGTGGGGCACCATGGAACATTTCTTTTTGGTGCTGGGCTTATTTTATTTAGCATCATGCCTTTGATGTTCACCTGTGTTTCCACAAAGGGAAGAACCACCTTCCTTAGAGCAGAGCAATATTTCATGCACATGCTATTTCTTTACTCATCCATGGGTTGTTCCATGTCTTCACTATTGTGAACAGTGGTGCAGTTGACAGGCTGGTTTTAACTCTGTATGTATACCAGCAGTTAGCTGGACCACATAAGTTGTTTGGTTTTCAATTTTTTGAGGAGCCTGGCCATTGTTTCTCATAGGGACTAGTTTGCATCTCTACAAGTGATGTAGGACTCATTTTTTCCACATCTGTACCAACTCCGTTTCTTCCTCTTTGTTCTAGCAACAGCCATCTTATCTTGGTTTGATTCACACTTCCCCAGTTTCTAGTGATGCTGAACACCCTTCCGTAAACCTAGTAGCTGTTTAGATGTCTTCTTTGGAGAAATGCCCACTTGGTTCCTTCATATATATATAATGTTTTTTCATTTTATTTTCTACTCAAAAAGTGACAACGTATTTTTAATTCAAAAGTATAATGGGATAAGTAGCTTTGTGTACAACTGTTCTTGTTAAATACTTTAACAATCACTTTCTTTGGAAGTTGTAGGCACTGAGCTGCAAAGACCTGAGTTTGGGTGGATATTGAACATGATCAGCAGGAACAGGCAAGCTCACACAGGAGGATAAACTATCAAAACTCAGTCAAACTCTGTTAGTGGCCCCTGCTTGATAGCCGTGTGTTCCCATTTCCTCTTCGGCCATCTTGCCCTCTTCGTGACTGACCCTCTGTTATGTCTGGCTACCTGACCGTCATGAAATTTATCAGAAGTTGTCCTGGCTGGCCTGACCTGCCTCTTGACCTCTTCGTTACTCCTCTGTGTTCCTCAGTTTCAGGTCACAGGCTGTCACTGAGAGTGCCAGTTTGCACCATGTCATGCCACTTGTAACTTTTCTGCTTCAGGTGTGAGAGCATCACAGCACACACCTGCATTTCTTTCCAGGAGACACTTTCAGATAATTTGGGACATAGCTTATGGTCAGCTTTCTGTTAGGTTCTTTCTGAGCATACCTATATCCTACATTTCTTTGGGGGCTTTCCATGCTTTGTTTGAAATGGGTCAAATGTTAGATTTTGGTTTTGCTAAATGAACTGAAGGTGTGATCCACAAATCCAACAAAACTGATTCAGAAGATCACCCTCTCCACACCCCCCACCCCACATACTTTACATTTTCTGCAACTTACCCAGTGTGGGTATACAGAGGCCATAAACCCATCCAAAGTGGTCCAAGTGTAGCACAACGCACAAGAAATGGGGATTGATGTTGCAGCCAAAGCATTCACTGGATTTGCTGTCTGAGCTGATGCTTGGAAAAAAAATTAACAGCTGCATAAGAAACAGAAGCCAGATACCTGGTGGCACCTGTGCTTTTAGGCTTCACCAAATTCACCATAAAAGAACACTGAGTTGGTAAAGCAACCTGTGTTGTTTGTTCCCTGGATCTTAGTTGACATTTTCTCCATGGCTGACAAGAGCATGCAGAAATCCTGTCTGACAGTCCTATACGTCCATCTTGGGTTGTGGGTATGGGACTTCACTTTTGGGGGAGAAAGCCTAGAATCATCAGGCTAACCTCAGGAATTTCCCAATCATGGCAGTCACATTGGTAACCACCTAGATCTTTAGAGCTACCTCCTCTGAAGCCTTTCAGTGACATCTGTGGTTGCACTGAAACAATGGAAGAGGTTCGGGGAGACAATGGGGGTGGCCAGGGCTGCAGCTGATGGAGGAGGAGGAAGATGTAGATGCACTAGGACACACTGTTCAGGGATGCTCTTACATAATCTAAAATAATCTAAAATTTTGTATGCTAATTAATTTTAAGTTAAAAATAGAACTTGTGCATTTTGTTAATCCTGAAGTAAATTTTCTATTCTTTGTTACATTTATTTCGGTTCTATTTCCTCCCTTCTGTCATCGTAGCTAGGTGTTTTCTTCTCCCCCCTTCCCCTTCCTCCTCCCCCTCTTCCTCCCCCCCTCCTCTGTCTCCATCTCCTCCTCCTTCTCCTCCTCCTCCTCCTCCTTCATTTCCCTGAGGTATGAAGTCAGGTTATTGGCCTTAGATTGTTTTTTAACTCAGATATTTCTTGCTTTAAATGCCCCTCTCAGGGCTGCTTTTGATGAACCTGTATGTAGAATTTGGTACATTTTATTTTTGTTTATTTCAAGGTATTTTCTAATTTCTGTCTTGATTTCTTCTTAGGCCTAGTGGTTTTTCAAAGGTGGCTTGTTTCTGTCCTGCTGATTTGTTAATTGTCCAATTTTCTTTCGGTGTTAATTTCTATAGTTGTTCATTGTAGTTAGAGGAGGAATTTGATATTAGTTTCTTGTTGTTTTGTTGGACTTGATGACTTGTTTTTCAGCCTGGCATTTGATCTGCTTGGAGACTGTGCTGCACGCACTCAGGAGGGATGAACATTCTGCTGCTGGATTGGATGTCTATATAGGTCTGTCAGATCCATTTGGTTTATAACATGGATCAAGTCTATCATTATTGACTTTCTGTCTGGATACTCTGTCCATTTTTGAAAACTGGGCACCGAAGCCTCTTACTATTGATGTTAGGTCATCAACGGATCTACCAGATCTATGCATGGTCACCGTGTATGCTCAAGTGCTTTGACATCAGGTGTGTGGATAGTTATTTCGGTGAAACGACTTTCCTGAGATAAAGTCTTGTCCATTGTGAGGGGTTTGATTTTGAGTCTATTTTCTCTACGGATGGCCACTCCTGTTCTGTCACAGGCGCGTGTGTTTGGAATCTCTTTTTCCACTCTCCTTCCTTCAGCCTCTGTGTGTCCTACGATGTCGATGTGGGCATCCGCCTCTGTCCACTATGTCATTTGTACAAAGTGAGCATTCACACAGGGGACCAGAGTAGGAGACAGTGCGGGCCACTTTGGATAAACAGGTAGTCTCCAGTTACAGTAGTCCAAGGCTAGATTGGGAGAAAAAAATGTTGACATGTATTTAAGATTAATTTAAAAAATTAAAAATCTCCTGTAATTAAGCAAATTTGCACTAGGCAACAGAAAAAGTGTACAGTTATCTTATAAAAGAAATTCAAATGAATTCTCTTTTGCCTTTTTTACTTCATAATTTGGATGTGACCTATAGAAAGGTGATATCTTGCTTTCTATAACTCATGTTAAACTTTCTTAGTGGCCTTGGAATCTAGGGACAGAGAGAAAGTTCACAAAGAAGCGATCTAGTCTCATCCCTGCAGTGACTTAGGGCTTCTGCAAACATGTGGTCCAAATCATTCCTCGGAGGCTCCTAAGACTCACCTTAGCACTGTCCTTGCTTGTCACTAGAGAGTAAAAGCTTCGCACTGTGGATGCAGTTTTCTCTTGGGAACCTGGAGAAGGGCTTATCTTTGCAATAAATTAGACGATTCAAGGAGAAGCATTAAATATTAGCCTAACCTTCAAAGGACAAAAATAGCTTTCTTTGAACATTCTTGGAGTGTTGGGGGTTCTGGGAAATTTTAGTTCTTAAAATAACACTTGCCTTGCCCATTGGATCACAGTGGTGCCTGAGTGCTGTGGAGAGAGGGAAGGAGGAGAAGGAGGCCCCCACAGTCGCCTTTCTGTCTCTAGTTTCCAGAAGGGTGCGGCTGTGCTTTTCCCACATGGGCTACCAAGCTGACACACACTTTGCTCCCACGAGAGGAACGTGTTCAAGGTCTGCTATAGAACCCTCTTCTTTCTTGATCTGAAAGAGGAATTTGTCCCTGCCTACAGCAGGGGTCTCACATATATGAAGTACTAGATTTCTCACTGTCAAGCTGTGGCAAATCCTAGTGCTTGAAAATAGACGTGGACCAGTGCCACCCAGCTCATGGGCTCCCTGGCCCTGTCTGTGGGCTGTCTCTGTAGATGTGTAAATTCTAGAATTGACATGACTGGGGAGTCCCAGAGAAGGTAGCCTCCTTTACCTTTTCCCCTCACTTTTACCCTTTGGCACATCACTAGGGAAGAACTATCCCATAGTAATCAGGACAGTCGTTCAGGTGTTCTGAGATTCTCTTTAAAGCCGCCACTCCTGGGACTGGGGGTTGCAGTTCAGTGGTAGAGTGGAAGAGTATATGTGCTTGGCATATACAAGGCCTTAGGCTCAATCTGCAGCGTCCACTAATAAAGCTGTAAAGTCAATATTTCTCTGAGTCATTTCATAGTAATAGACACATTTGAGAAATCACAGGCACCAGTGCAGCTGGACACCTACACTGACTGACGTGCATCTTGGTGGACTCTGCTGTGATGCTTGCTGGGTGATTTTTTTCTTTGTCCCTCTGCCCTCATCCCTACTGACAGTTCCTGCTCAACTGCTCCCCAGGTCCCAGATTTATTGCAAATAAAGCTCACTGCAGGAAATGGAGCCAGCATTGTTATTTTTACAGGGTAGAAGGTGCCTCAAGTCACTGTCACATTTGAAGAGGGTAAAGTGTTATCATTGCCTAAGGAGGACACACCTCCAGACAGCCTAAGGCACCTATACCCTAGCCACCTACTCCCCAGGCTCCAGACGGTGAGATCTTCCTTCTGTAGCTAAATGCCTTCCTCAGGTGCAGTGCACTTCTCCCAAGCTCATTGTTGGTTTCAATCCTGCTGCTCTCCAGAACAATTTCAGATTGAGCCTTTTCTTTCAAACGGCAGTAGACACAGGCTTCTGTATGTGTGGTGCCTGTGTTACCTTAAGATGGAGCCTAAATCACCACCATCCTCCAAGCCAGTGGAAGGCTGAAGAGGATCCTGACTTCAGGAGAAAGCCTCTGACAAAGAAGGACACGGCTCAGAGGCATTTGTGATCTTGCTAATGTTGAGTAGAAGATGCTATATGTTAAAGTAAACTGGGATTTTTCTTTGCCCTTCCCCAAGGCAAAAAGTGCAGAGGCCGGGTGCGCACTGTAGGCAATGGCTCCATCTAGTGGTGAGCAGCCCACAGAACTGACGACAGAACCCTTTCCGAAGCCACCTGGTTTGGAGGTGGGGGTGTGTGTGTCAGTGTCGGTGGTCATGCAATTAAAATGGCTTAATCTGACACTGTCTTGCTTTTTGTCTAGATTCCTTTCCTAAGCCTTAAATAAAAGTGTGACTTTTTTAAAATAAAAAAAAAAAACAACCATTTAGCTCCATTTTACTACGTTCCCTGAGAAGGGTCACGCTAAAAAAGGAAAGCACGCCTTTCTAATCCCCTAGCAGCTACTGCCAAGATGGCAGCAGGACCAGAACACTTTTCTTGACTGTGTTAGGAAATTGCTCATAACGCATACTCCCTGCCTCTGAAACAGTCTTGTTGCATCGCTCAGGCTGGTTTAGAATTTGTAATCCTTCTGCTTCAGCTTCTTGAGTGTTGTGATTACAGGCATGCCTCGCCATACCTGGATTCCAATTTTGTATTTGGTAGAAAGGTAGTACTAGAACTGAACATGGTCTGCCTAAATCTAATAGACTGTCATGAAAAGCTTGGGCCACTTTAGAAGGAGGAGGTGGAGGGGGGCAGACTGGAGCTCAGAAGATTTCAGAGAATCCCAGACACCATAGGCATGGGAGACAATGTGTTGGCACCACAGTCTCAGAATCACATAGAGAGGGAACGAGGCCCTCACGGGAGCAGTCTGAATACTTAGCTTGTGAGCTTTTCTTCACCCTGGACTCCCAGCCTTTGATTCTGAGGGAGTTCTGATGCGAATGTAGAAATGAATTAAATGTCACATAGACTATCTGGTAGAGTAGACAAAGATTTTTTAAAAATGAATTTATTTCTATTTGTTCATTTTGCTACAGACTCTGGTTTTTATATAGCCTAGGATGGTCTCTGGCTCACGAGCCTCTTGACAGCTGAGACTATAGGTGTGCACCTTACCTTCTGTTGCAATCATGTATTTTTTTTCTTTTTTTTCTTTTTTCCCTGATTTACAATTTAATGGCTGTTCAGGGCTGGGTCCCTCACTTCCGCCACTGCTCTGGGGTCAGAGTTTTCTGCTCAAAGGCATGCATGTGCGGGACCTCTTCAGCTAAGCATTCATTCACCAGCCGGTGTCTCTGGAGCAGTGGCTTTCCCTCGAACTTAGTCGACACCACCAGGACTCGGAAGCTGGTCGTGCAACAGTTGAGAGTAGTGTCCTCCACCTCCACATGCTCTGCCTCCAGGTCCCGCTGCTGCCGCAGCTTCTCGCGGAGGTAGTCGGCGCTGAATTCCAAGGCCACAGCCCGGTAGGGGCACAGGCAGGAGTGCCCAGAACCTCGCCTCGGGTCCCGCCACCCCTGCAATTATATATTTCTTACAGCAACACACCTTCTGCCAAAGAAGTGTTTTCTGAGCTGTTGGATTTGGAAGAGGCGCGAGAGTTATGTCCTAGCTCCAGGCATTCTGGAGGAGGCCAGCCAGTTGTCACAGCTTCTACAGAATGCCACTGGTATCCTGAATGTGTAATTTACATGCCTCACGGCAAGGTTTCCCTTGATACCTGTGACTTTCCCGTGAACAGTTTTGTTATCACAAAAATAAACGACTTGACATCCTCCAGAAAGAATAATGCAATGTCCTGTGCTACAGTGAGAAGCTGTCCTGGAGACCTTTGTCTCACTCTCTGGTCTAAGAGAGTGTGCATTGGACATACTTTTGAAGGGTGCATGTGTGAAGTGTGTGTGTGAGCACGAGTGTGTGTGTGTGTGTGTGTGTGTGTGACTGATATTGATATGGTGGAGCCAGCATATAGAAATTTAAAAATAAACTATACTGTTAGACAGGGTTAGACTTTAATCATTAATGCAAAAACAAAACAAATCAAAACCCACTATCTCCTGATCCCCTTGTGGTTTTTTATAATAATGCCAGAATCAGGATGTATGTATTTACTCAGGTGAGTTTTCTGGCACTGTATTTTAGTGGCAAACACTGAATTTTACAGAGATTGAGAATATTGTGTCAAGTTTGCCTGGAGATTAAGAACACTTAGCAATTCAACAATAAAGTGTTCAGCCTTTGTCTTTTAAAGAGTTTTAATTTCCCAAAGGGTCTTGGTCTTTCATCCTTCATTTTTATTTAAGGCCATGACTTCCTATTTGAAATGGCTTGGATATAGGAAAGCCAATAAAATGGGTTCTGAGGCTTGCAGCCATCCAGTCCTCAGAGCTGGCAGCATTCAGCAGGGGCATCACTGCCCAGTCCGAGAGGACCTTCGGGTCAGCACAGCAGTGTTCTCAATAGTAAAGGCCTTTCTTCCTCACAGAAGATTTCCCAGGTGTCCACAAATCTTCTCCAGATTAATAAAATGTAAAATGCCACAAACATCATTAAGTTAATAATGTTTCCCTTCCTTTTATGTGTTTTAAAATTAAAGATATTGAAAGAACAACCCAGGTGGTCTCCAATGGAAAGACTGCTCCCCACATATGTGCATAGTTCTGCTTTTCACATCTGGAGGGTGCCCATTAATGTGCACATACTCACACACTCATGTACATGCACATGTATACTCTCACACACATGAATACTCACACACATGCACAGCTATACACTCACACAGTGCACACTCATACACACAGGCACACTGACACTCAGGCACAGATACACATACATAGGCACATTCACACACATGCACAGGTACATACGCATGCACAGTCACACACATGCACACTCATACACAGGCCTAGGTATACACATTCACACACAGGCACACTCATACTCATGCACAGGTACACACACATGCACACTCATACACAGGCACACTCACATACCAGTCTAGGCATACATATTCACACATAGGCACACTCACTCACACTCATGCACAGGTACACACACAGGCACACTCACACACAGGCACACTCATACACACACACAGGCATACTCACACGCACGCGCACATTTATATACATGGGATACATACTTACTGTAAAACCTGAAACACTTGCCTGATGTTCTAGCTTCTCACTTTAAACTCCTGTCCTACCAGCAATGAGACTTCTGAAATAGTTCCTATTGTTTTCCTCTCTGCTCATCATAAGCCCAAGCCATTTTTCTAGTGGCTCTAGGACAAGTGAATTATCACATTCATCACATCTGATTCCTGTCGATGGAAAAGACAATAAAATTTACTGGTATTGCGGTACACCTACCTGATTTGAATGAAACAATAGCAGCCCCGCTACCCTCCACCCCCACCACCAGTGGAATCGGAAAGACTACCTCATCTTTAGGATCCAGATGTGCCGCTGGCTTCACTGCTGTTATTGAGTCACTCATGGTTGCCATGGTTTCCACTGGGGAGCCTTGAGAAGGGTTGTCCTAGAGGGGTCTGAGCTAACTGGCTCTGGGAGGGAGCAGTTTGCACTTGAATGACTGTAGCAATGTCCTCATCTGGCAGGGCCTTAGAGCCAGGCAGAAGGAAGACCAGAGCTGGGCCATCCATGGTTCTGCTGTTTTTTTTCACACACCACTGCAAAATGTTATAGCCCCTGAATAACAATGGCATTTGCAAGAAACTTGAGTGTGTGTGTGTGTGTGTGTGTGTGTGTGTGTGTGTGTGTGTGTGCTGAGCATGGTACTCAAGGCCTCAACCAGCTAAGCAAACCTCTACTGTGACTGGTTTAGAGAGAGCCTGTCCTGACAGACTGGGAGGGTGATGGAAATGGAGAAGAAATTTGTTATTTAAGGGATGAAAAGGGCTAAGGGAGAACTCTCTTGCTCCTTCTCCAGAGCCTCGAGGGCCTCTTCTCAGAGCAGGGGTAGGGGGCTGAGGGCTGGGACCCTGTCTTCCTCCACCCTACTGCCTACAGAGATGTCCACACATGGCATGGTGTTTTCCTTCTGTGGCAGACTACTTTGGTATTCAGGTTTTTTCCCTCTTTGTGTAGGGGCAGAGAGAGAGAGAGAGAGAGAGAGAGAGAGAGAGAGAGAGAGAGAGAGTGTTTATGTGTGTGATACACTACTCTACTTCAAAATCCCAAGCCTAGTTATTTTTGTTGTATTTACTCCCAAACATTGTTATGTTGAAAATCAGAGACACCATTAAAATTTTACATGTAGATGCCATCTTTGGGCACCAGGGTTTGTACTGAAAGATGGTAGAGGTTGGCTCCAAGTCACATTGTTCATGTGTCTCAGTAACATTTGCCAGACAGCCATTGTAGAAGCAGTTTTCAGAATTGGTAACTGATGAAAATGTTTCAGATAATTGGAGGATAAACAGTTCAGCTACATCTACCCATGAAGTGGGGAACCCCCCTGATTATCATGGGCAGAGCTGAATGAGGAAACATGGGAGTTTTCCTCGGCAGATTACAAGAGAAGACTTTGCCACATTCGATTATGTACTATGTATGGATGAAAGCAATCTGAGAGATTTGAATAGAAAAAAATAAACAAGTTAAAATCTGCAAAGCTAAAATTGAACTACTGGGGAGCTATGATCCACAGAAACAACTCATTATTGAAGATCCCTATTATGGCAATGATTCTAACTTTGAACTGGTGTACCCGAAATGTCTTGGGTACTGCAAGGCTCACTAGATGATCCTGCCCACCACCACTGAGCAACTCACTCACCAGAGCCATGCCCAAGGGTGGTGGCAGTCCTTAGCCCCATACCCCATGTGTCTTTTCAGCTGACTTACTGTATATCTTTAAAATAACTGTAGGTGGGAATTAAATTTATGTTCAGAAGGATAAAAGTAGTGGAGTAAGACAGGTTGAGGTGTGGCTAAGCATTCTTAGACTAATTGAACCTCTCACCTTGTCCTAATTACAAAATGGTGGAACAAGAAAATATGGAACAAAATAGAACTCAATACGTAAGAATGAACTACAAGTCAGGTCAGCCTCTGAGTCCAGCCAGCCCGGTAGTCTGGTCTAACTAGAGTATGTGTGTGGCCAGTACCCAGTAATGTCATTTGCTTGCCTTGTACCTCTCTATCCTAGACTCCTGTGACAGTAACTCCATCCATATCAGCCTTCCATTTAACAGTGGAAGAGTTTAAACTCAGACACACTGAGGGGATTTAATATTTAAAGAGAGGAGAAGCTGGATATGATAACGCAGGCCCGCAATTCCAGCAGGCCATCCTGGTGCAGAGGGGAGCAGCGGATTGATAAAATGAGCAGTTTTACTCTCACTTGGTTTTTGTCTAGTGTTTTTGAGCTTTGTTTCTATTTGAGCCACTTTGCCTCTTTTAAAAAAAAGGTGTGCTTAAATTTTAGTGCATTTTCAGAAAAGTGACCCCCAATTCATATGTCTATATGTCAAAAAAGAATGTGAGTTAAACTGGGAAGTTAACAAATACAACTGAAATAGAAATCTGGGAAAAAAATTTTTTTTTACATGTAACCAGAGCCACTATCATAGGAATTATTCTGAGCACAGCCTATGTCTCTTTTGTGCTCGACTATGCGGCCTTCCCTCTCGTAGTACTAAGGAAGCTAAGCACACTTCTTTGTTTTCTCTGGGAGAGTGTTGGGACTAGAAGGTTCCTAACATTCTTGTCCTATGAGAATGGAGCTCCAATGTGGGTGTGGTCAGGAAGGGCAGGGCCTGGAGGAGCTGCGCAGCTGTGGATCCGTCCCAGCTGTTACCAAGGTCTCCCTGTACTTTGGTACTTCTCAGTCCCCAGGATGAGCTACTCTAAGATCTGCTTTCTCCTCAGTTCCTTCTGACATTACCACCCACTGATCATGCTCTAGCAGCATCTTTCTTGACAAAGTAAACAATAGAGGCCTGGCTTCGCATTTGAGCCATGCACTGCACGGTGGGTGGTGGCATTCGCCAGGACAGGGAGGGTGTTCTTCAAAGATGAGGGACAGCATCAGAGCTGCTACTGCACAGAACCACAGAGGCTGAGAGACACTCCTCAGGGAGTAGTGCGATAACATTCAGAGCCGAACTCTAAGGATTAGGCCCGAGTACTTTCCCTTGCATAGGATGAAGGCCCTGAGATCTGGGGTTGGAATCCCTTCTCAAGTGGGGAATCCATGTGTGTTCAGGCCAGGCCTGATGAAACCTTCAGACCTGGGAAATGAAGTCTTGCTTCCAGGCTACACCTCACCTCCTAGAGGCATATAACTTTTTGTTCAGATTTTATTAATAAGGGTTCTCTAGAGGAACAGACTAGTCTACAGAGTGTGGTCCAGCTAGTTCAAAATGGCTGTCTATCATCTTCAGAGAGAAGAATTCAGTAGTTGCTCAGCGCATGAGGCTGGATGCCTTAGCTGGTCTCCGGTATACATCAGAATCTCAAAGAAGTAGGCTCTAATCCCAGTGACAGGATGAATTTGCCAGCAAGAGCAAGAACAATCAGGCAAAGAGAGCAAGCTTCCTTCTTCTATGTCCTTTATATAGGCTGCCAGCAGAAGATGTGGCTCAGATTAAAGGTGGATCTTTCCATCTCAGAAGATCCACATTAAAAGTGGGCCTTCTTATTTCAAATGATTTAATTAAGAAAAAAATTCCTCATAGGCATATGCAGCCACTTGGGTTTTAGTTAATTTTAGTTGATAACCAAGAATGGACATAACAGTTTGCCTTTTTAGATATGTTTTGTCTCACTATGTAGATCAGGATGGCCTTGAACTTGTGATCCTCCTATCTCAGCCTGCTGAATGCTGAGGTTGCAGAAGTGGACTGCCATGTCATGCCCTTCCTTCCTTAATAAGGAATAATAGTCCACACTATAGGTACACAGCTATTTCTCGGTATCTTCAGGGAATGGTCCAGGACCTTGGGAACAATGAGCTTAGGATGCTCACGTCTGCATTTTAAATGGAATAGTGTTTATGTGTAAACTGTGTGTTTATTTCTATATGCCTTTAATCATTCCTAGATGAAGTCTAACACTTAATACTACAGAAATACTATGTAAACAGTATTTAAATACACTGTATTTAGAAAATAATATCAAGAGAAAGGGTCAGTATGTGGTCGGCACAGATGTTGTTTTTCCAAATATTCCCACTGTGTGTTGATTCTGTGTGACATCTGCTAATGCCCAGCCGAATTTTGCTACATTGTGGCCATCATCTAGACTCAGTCACCCATGGACACTTGGGAAACTCTGCCTTAGGACTGTTTGAATCACATCACTTCCTTCCAGGGTGAGGTATCTGCAATTTGAGTTTCATATTCCCAAAATGGGAAATGGGAAGCTATGGGAAAGAGTGGGGTCAAGGGCACAGCTGGAAGAAAAGCATCTGGCTAGGGAATCTCATAGAACCAGTGGTGGCTATCTGGAACACTTGGAAATCTGAATTGCATCTTGGAAAGAAATAGGCAGAGTGCCCACAAGGCTTCCCAAGGCTGAGCTCAGTTGGAACTCTACACAAGTTTCTCCCATACCTAGTGTATGTACCTCAAACATGCTTGGGGGAGGGGGTTGAACCTGGACCTCACAAGCTCTTTAAGCAAATCCAGTGGAGGAGAGGCTGCATCTCCATGGGTTGGTCCTCCTTGGAGTTACAGACTTCGTGATTTCTCTGTAATTACAGCATCAACTTTGAGCAGTTCCACTAAATCCCAGATGCTTCACATTATGTTTCTGTCCAAGTTGCCTCGGAGGAGTGTGGCTTGCTGTTTGGCTTGCACTTCCTGGACTGTAATATTCCAATTCATGTCAAAAAAGATGGTAAAATGGTTCAAACTTCTTTTTGTTGTTGGTGAGTAAACCTTGAATGTTATTACTCTGAACCTTCTAAGTACCACCTGGGGCCAGCAGCAGCCAGGGCAGCACCCACTGAGGGTTTGACCAGACTGATGTAGACTGTAGGATGGGGGTCATTAGGGCTGAGAAGAGCAGGAGAATGGAGAGCAGGAATATGGATACCAGGAACATGGATACCAGGCACCAAAATATAGTGAGAGAGAAAGTCATTTTAATGCTAAAAAGCACAGTAGGGTAACCACAGTCTAAAACAGCAATTTCCATAGTTCCGAATAATGAATGCAAAAGTTGAAAGAGTCAAAAGTGCTAATTATCCAGACTGGATGAGCACACACTGGATACATGCATTGCATTATAATACTTTACTCCATAAATAAGTACAAATATATATCAATGAAAAATAAAGCAAAACAAAAGAAAATGAGACAACATCAGAGCCCACCCCATGTTCTAAGACAGAATCTTCATTTTACACAGGCACACATACATCACACACATGAAAACACAGGAACACACACTTGTGCAGACATGCACTGACAAGCACATATATGTGTACCCATCTCACACAGACTGGAACCTCTGGAGTAGACAAAAGTGAGGATAAGTAGTTTGGGAGTTAGCGTACAGGAAGCAGGTGTGATGTCTTATACTCACCTAGAAAGGGAGCTCTTAAGTCAGGATCTGTGGAAGGAGCAAGGAGGCCCTGGAACCCTGGCATATACCCCTATATCTCTAGAGTACAAGAGATGCTAACCATCTCCATGTTTCACACTGTCCTCCAGGCTCAGACCACTATGTCCTAATACCTGAACCTAACAGCTACAAAAAATGCTATTTGAGAGAAGGTCTTACTGAGCTATGAAATTCCACACACATTCTCATTATTAAGGCAATCATTCTCATTATTAAGGCAATTATCACTAGACCATGATGATGATGATGGTGATGATGGTGATGATATGAGGGGTATTTACCCCAAGCCTTTACTTTCCCACCTATGTGGAAGCAGGATGTGATCACCGGGGCAATACCCTGCTCTTGAAAATGCCACAAGCTCTGGCTTCGCTTCAGCACCATTTCTTGGCTTTCATATAAACATGATTCCACCAAACCCTGGCTGTGCCACTCCTTCCTGCAGTTCCAGAATGGATGAACACCAAACCTCAATACCACTCCTGCTTTGTTCCTTGCTGTGTGACTTAGGAGCTATGCAATCAAGATACATTGGGAGGTAGAACATAATTTTGTGAAAAGCTGAAAAATTGCACTACTCTCTGTAAACTTGGGTTCATGCACTCACTGTGCTTCAAAGGTTGTAGAGGGGCCATTTACAGCATCTCTCTCGGGAATGATTGGGGGAGTTTATTTCTACTTTGGAGGCTCCAGATTTAGCCCCCATTTCTCAAACTGATTGTCTGAATCAGACATATGGAATTTTTCATTTCTCAAGCTAGCAAATAGCATGTCTTACGTTAGTAGTGTAGAAAGTCAGAGGTTCTTCAGCTTGCAAGTGTGGTCCACTTGTGTGTTGTTGTTTTTCTTGTTTTGTTTTGTTTTTCTTTTTTTTCTCTTTTGGGGGGCTCGCCACCCAGCTCCCAAATAAATTTTAAAAAAGTAAGTTTTTTCTAACCAGCTTTTCTTAACTTAAATTATCCCGTTTACCTTTTGCCTCTGATCTTTTACCTTTCCCTATTTCTGTATAACTTTTCTTTCTTTCTTACTCTGTTTCTGGTTGTATAGGTGGGTGGTTGGCCCCTTCTTTTCTTGCTCCTTGATTTCTCTGTTTTCCCATCCCTCATTTTCTCCTTCTATTTATTCTCTCTGCCTGTCAGCCCCGCTTATCGTTTTTCCTGCCCTGCTATTGGCCGTTCAGCTCATTATTAGACCAATCAGGTGTTTTAGACAGGCACAGTAACACAGCTTCACAGAGTTAAACAAATGCAACATAAAAGAATGCAACACAATGTTCCACAGCACAAACAAATGTAACACATCTTAAAATAACATTCCACAACACTTGTGACTCTGGAATCAACTTGATCACAAGTAGCACTAAAGATGTTGGGGAAAAAGGAATAGAGCTGGATGTGGTACCTATGTCTTTGGTCCCAGCACCAGAGCAAACAGAGGCAAGAAGAACTCTGTGGATTCTAGGTCAGCTTGGTCTACAGAGTGAGAAAGGTCTGAGTCTGAAGATACAACCTGGGTTCAATTCCCAGCACCCACATGGCAGTTCACAACTGTCTGTGACTACAGCCTCTTCTTGCCTTGGTAGGCACTGCATGCACATGGTGCACAGACACACATTCAGGTAAAACGTTTATACACATAAAGATTAATAAATAAAATTTCATAAAAAGAAAAGGAATAGACTAGGAAACATCCTGGTATACCTTGAGTTAGATTAGCCCAGGGTGACCTAACAAAGTAGCACAAACTGGGAAACTTAGAAGAAACATATTGTCTCTCTGTTCTGAAGCCGAGGGGTCAACAAGGTTGGTTATTCCTGTGGCCTTTCTCCCTGGATTGCAGATGGCTGCTTTCTCTGTGAGTTTTCCCCTGAGCTTCCTCTGTGTGGCTGTGTCCCAATATCCTGTTTTTATCAGGATACTTAGTATACTGGATTATGTTTAATAAGCATAGTTTTATTTTAATTTTCTTTAAATAGATTATCTCCAAATAAAGGCCCATTATGAGTTCCCAAGAGCTAAGACTCTAGCATATACATTTTGAGGGGGACACATTTTGTTTCATAAAATGCTATTATGTATTTTCTCAAGTTTTAGCCTCAAATATAATAGTTCTCCTCTATACATGTGGTTTTACTTTCTAATAGATTAGTTGCTTGAGGTCACTTATGGTCTAAGAAATATTAAACAGGAAAATTCTAGAGTAAGCACTGCATAAGCCTTAGGTTGCATGGTATTCTGAGCATCATCATCCAAGTTTGTGTTCTCTTCCCCTTCCTCACCCTGGTTGTGCATCATTGTTATGACCAGCGTGTCCACGCTGTGTGTCACCAGCCACTTAGTAGCTCTGTCAGTTATTACATTACTATAAGAAGGAGAAGTACAATGAGGTAGATAGAGAACATCCATGACATTTTGGTTATAAGATATTGTTCTAATTTACCATTGCTGTATTATCTTACTGTGCCTGGTTTATAAATTAGTACCTTTGTCCTAATTATCATGGCTTCAGGCATTCAATGAAGGAGCACGTCCCTCACAGGCAGGGGGCACTGCTGTGTGTCTGTGAGTGTGTGTGTATTGGGTTGCAATGTTCAGTAAATTTGTTTTGTAAGTTGATAAAAACAGCATTTGCGGGGGAGGTGCGGTGCTCTGAAGCACCCTCCTCTGCATTAGGATGGAGCAGAAATCTTAAGAACTTGAAGTCAGCTGGGAAGGGTATGAATGATCTAGGAATCGACTGTTCTTACTCATATGCTCTCTTCATTTAGGTATCCTTTGCCCTCTAGGTTGTTGAGGTTGTTGGACTGAGCTCCCATTTCCCACTGCCCATCACACTGGGATGCTCCCAAACCATGAGGTACTCTGGGGTTTTTGGTGCACAGGTTTTGCATCTCCAAGGCTCAGAATCTCCTCCCCCATACCCCCATTCCACCCTTCCCTTTAACTTCCCATTCTGTCACCAGATGAAGGAAAAGTATTTGAACAGTGTTTGAAATGAGATTAAACCTACCTGAGCTCCAAGTCAACTGACTTAGTCATCTTAATGACATCAGCAAAGTCATTTTTGCTATGTACTTTCTCATGTAGTATTTTGTCATGTTCTGTCCCTGGGATTAGACTACACAGCTGTGGGCCATATTAGATTATGAGACTCTACAAGTGACTGTGAACTTGCCCTTGTCAATGGAGGTGTGAATTTTTGGAATCCAGTGGAGAAATTTCTACCAAAGGCCCAGTATTTCTATTGTGTCTCCCTTTCCTCTTTGCCTCTTAGGGCATTAGTGGAGCTTGTCTCTACTTAGAAAACATGCTTCAGGGACTTGTTTCCTCCTTTCTCCTGGAAGATGCCCTGGACCTTGTCCCGTGAACTCAGTGAACCAGCTTTGACATCCTGCTGGACTCTTTCTAGTGAGATAATTAATGCATTCATTCTTTATTCACATGGGATCCCGGGCTTGCTTTGTGACCAGAGCAATAGAGTTTTCCACAAAGCTTGTCCTTGTAGATTCTGAGCTTTTTGTAGTCCTTCTTTCCAGACTCCCACTGTCCTCTGAGATCACCTATGGCTCTGCCTTTTGAACAGAATAGTGCAAAGGCTCACCTGGTGCATGACCTTCTATCTTTGTAGGCTTGTGTTCACCGCTACCTTGAGGAAGACCTAAGTGGCAAACATTTTACAATGGGTGAATTCTTTTAGAGCAGTGAGTGATTGAAACTATCAAATAATCCAAAAGAATATCACATAGCTGTAGGTTGCTCTCATGAAGGCCAGTGGGCAGGAGGGTAGAGGGCTGAACTTGTGCCTGTGTTCATCAACTGTGGAAACATACAATCACAGACAACTGGCCATACATGTTTGTGACCAAGTTTTCCTTACTCATTTAAAGGACAGCAGACCAGATCTCATCAGTGTCTAGTCTGTGCAGGAGTATGGAGCCTGGTGCTCAGTAAAATTTATAAATATCCGTATTTCTTTTAGCACAAGCCCTGCAGATCTTGTAGCCAGGTATGCCCATTGAATACTTCTTACACAGTTGAGTCTCTGGTTTGGGGTATCAACTAAATAGGACCATGCACTCTTTATTTTATTTTATTTTATTTTTCTTTATTAAGAAATTTTCTACTCACTCCTCATGCTATCCACAGACCCCCCCCACCACTCCCCAGCCCTCTTTCCCAAGCCACCCTGCATCCCACATCCCCCAAATCGAGGTCTCCCATGGGGAGTCAGCAGAGCCCAGCTCACTGAGCCTAGGCAGGTCCAAGCCCCTTCCCACTGCACCAAGGCTGTGCAAGGTGTCACACCACAGGCACCGGATTCCCAGAAGCTTGCCCATGCACCAGGGACAGATCCCAACCCCCCTGCCTGGGTGTCCCCCAAACAGTTCGAGCCAAACAACCGTCTTCTGTGTCCAGAGGGCCTTGTCCAGTCCCATGGGGGCTCCACAGCCACCAGTTCACAGTTCATGGGTTTCCACTAGTGTGGACCATGCACTCTTGCATGAGCTAGCTACCTTCTACATTGTCCTATCTAGGATAGTAATCACATAGTGTTTTCACTGCGTATATACTACTTACCCATTAGTCCCTTAGTGACTAAATCATTATTCACTCCATTAATTGTCATCACATTACAATACTCATGGTCAAGTTACTCTTGTTATAGTTAATACTGTCCTAAACATCAACTAAACACTGGCAACTCAGATATTGTAATGAGAAATCAAAGTGCTTTCCTTGAGTGACAAGGAGGAAGTTCTCAATAAGAAACAAAACAAAACAAAACAGTCATATGCTGTGGGATGTTCTGTATGGCAAATGTGTTGCTAATAAAACACTGATTGGCCAGTGGCTAGGCAGGAAGTATAGGCGGGACTAACAGAGAGAATAAAAAGAGCAGGAAGGCAGAAGGAGTCACTGCCTGCCAGCCACCGCCAGGACAAGCAACATGTAAAGACGCCGGTAAGCCACGAGCCATGTGGCAAGGTATAGATTTATAGAAATGGATTAATTTAAGATATAAGGACAGTTAGCAAGAAGCCTGCCACGGCCATACAGTTTGTAAGCAATATAAGTCTCTGTGTTTACTTGGTTGGGTCTGAGCGGCTGTGGGACTGGCAGGTGAAAGAGATTTATCCTGACCGTGGGCCAGGCAGGAAAACTCTAGCTACAATCATATGCTGAAGTTGCTGAGTTCTATGATGAGAAAAAAATTCCATGTATCTTATGATAAAAAGACAAAGGCAGCTCATGATAGTTTTCCAAATCATCTCAAATTGTAAAAATTATGGTCACAGTGTGTGGCAAATGCTCAGTCAAGAGGGAAAGGCATTGGATTTGTGTGCACATGTATAGAAAAAGAGTAGACATGCTATTCTAGTTTCATCTCTGATGCTTTGAGAAAATACTCACAGCAAAAGCAAATTAGGGGAGGGAAGGTTTCATTTTTAAAAGTTATTTTATGTGTGTGAGTGTTTTGCCTGAGTATATGTATATGTAGCATGTGTGTGTTTGGATCATAGGAGGGCAGAAGAGGGAGTCAGAGCCCCTGGAACCGGAGTTACAAATAGTTGTAAACTGGCATGTGGGTGCTGAGAATTGAACCTCAGTTCTCTGGAAGAGCAGCCAGTGCTCTTAACCACTGAGGCAACTTTCTAGTCCCAGGAAAGATTTCTTTTTTCTTTTTTCTTTTAGCTATCAAATCGAGATCCCTGTCCATCACTGACTGAAATAAAGGCAGGAACTTGAAGGTAAGCCTGGTTACTATACCATGCAGCATACCTTTAAGACAAGGAACTCACTTCATATCCAAAGAGATATATCAGGAACCATGGAGGATGCTTCTTGTAGGCTGGCTCATATTCAGTTGGCTCTTGATACAGTTTCAGGACCATCTGCCCAGGAATGGTACCACCCACCATGAAATAGGCCATCCTACATCAATAAACAATCATGGCAGTTCCCCACAAGTCCATCTGATTTAGACCCTTCTCATTTGAGGTTCTCTTCCCAGATGACTCTAGGTTAGATCAAGTTGAGAGCTACAGCTAAGCAGGACACAGATGTGCAATGTCATCTGCAGTTTTAGGCATCCACTGGGGGTTTTGGAATGTATTTATACAGATAAAGAGAAAACACTGTACATTTTTCATGAGCAGAAATTATCATAGCAATTATTTAATAATTAAGAAAGTCAACTTCAAAAACAGACAAACAAGTTTTAAAATTTTTCATTTTATTTTATGCATATAAGTGTTTTGCTTGCATTTATGTATGTGTATAACATATGTACTCAGTGCCTGAAAAGTGAACAAGAGGGCATTGGATCCCCTGGAATTTGAGTTACAGCTGATTTTGAGCTGCCGTGTGGGTGCTCGGAAATGAACCTCTGCAAGAGCAGCAAGTGCTTTTAACTGCCAGACAACTATCTCTCTAGTCTCCACATTAATTAATTAATCTGTTTATTATTATGTAATATTGTGACTTCTGTGTGTGAGTTCAGGGAAGGTCTAAATGGTGTATCTTTGCTTTTTACCTCCCCTCCCCCCTCTTCCAGTATTCAGAGCAAGTTTTTACCTAATAGACAAAGCCAGAGCTCCCTTCCGCCCCTCTCTTCCCTCAAGTCCCCATCCCTCTCTTTCTTTAATTAAAGTAGATAATTTCCAACTAGTACTTGTGTCTCTTGGTGTCCATTTACCTATAATAGTAAAAAGTCAGACAGCAGGATGGTACTGAAATTGCTTCTTTGTTGGTTTTCACTTCGTTTTCAGCTTGCATTTACTAAGCATTGACCACACGCAGGTCTTTACTGATGCAATCCTGCAGTTCCTTCACAAATCCACAGCCTCCTGGGAGGATACAATAAGCAAATAGATAATAATGCACAGTGAGGTAGAGATGAAAAGAAGCCACAGGCATCTGAGGCCCTGGAAAGAAGGGGAGCATGCCTAAAGGAAGTGATACTAAAGGCAGGCGGGTGATGGGGCAGTGCTCCTCCAATCTGGCAGAACAGCATGGGTAAAGACAATGGGAGCCCGGGCTGGATCACAGGTCCACTGGGAATTTGTGGGTGAGGCCTTAGAGGACAGGGTTTTAGATGACAAGTTAAGGTGGGCAGATTTTGGCCTGAGCTCATAAGAGACTCACAGACGGCTGCTGATCAGGGGACTAGAATGATTAAAATGGGACTTTAGAAAGATGGCTACATAGTCAATAACTTAGATTGGATATAAGGGGAAAATTGGCAGAAGGGAACACGGGTTGGGCAGTGGCCTTGGCAATGTACACGAACAAGCTGACTTTAGAACTCTGGGAAATGATATTGCTACATCAATATCTATATCTATATCAGCTATCAAGGGAAAGAAAGGGATTGGGTGAAATGATGCTGGGGCTTGTCATTTGCATGTGGAAGAATGATAATCAGATTGAAGCTGATAGTACAGATTTGCACACCAGGCGGAAAGACAAACAGAACAGTACCTCTTCTTGCTCTTCTTCCACCCTTCTCAGTCCCTTCTTACCTGTGTCCTCATCCCCTCCTGGACTATTGGCCACATTTATTCCCAGACACTCCATGAATAGCTATCTCTCTTGCTCTCTGTGACCTCTGACTTTGAGTTCTTGTGGAGCTCCTCTGCTACCTTTCTCTATCTGGGTCCCCATCCCTAGTGTGTTATTTCTTTGCTTCATTCCAAAACATTGCCCTAGGAGGCTCAAGGCATGGTCTACAAGAGACAGCCTGTAGAATGATGATATCCAGAAAAGAAAATCATTTAGCTTCTATTTGTTATGATTTAGGTCTTAAATGTCTCCAAACACCTATGCAGTTTAGGTGTGGTTGCCAGCTTCCGGCTGCTGTGAATTAGTGAAATCTATAAAAGATAGTACTAGAGGGTGGAATTTGAAGGACATGCCATTGAAGGAGATATTGGGTCTCTGGACCCTTCGGTTTCTTTTTTTTGCTGTCTGATGAAGTGAACAATTTCCTCTACTTCCATGCTTCTGCCATGATTGTCACTGCACCACAGGCTAAGTGGGGCCAAGTGAGCTCAGACTGAAACCCCCGACAGTGGGAGCTGCCTCCAACTCTATGGCACCAATCCTAATTGGTCTTAATGGAAACCCGGAGCCAGATACTGGGGTAAATGCTGAAAGATCAGAGAGACAAAGGAACAAACCACAGCCTCTTCTCACCTCATCAGCTCCTCAGCCTGAAGGACTGAGCTCCTTTCTCCTCCAGGCCTTATACTCCTTTCTCCACCCAGCCATATCACTTCCTGTTTCCACCTCCCTAGTGCTGGGATTAAAGGTGTGTGCTAACCACTGCTTTGCCTCTATGGCTAGCTAGTGGCTGGCTTTGCCCTCTGATCCTAAGGCAAGCTTTATTTGTTGATTTATTTAAAATTTATTTATTTGTTAGATCATACACACAATATCACCACACAACTCTTCCCTTTAGGTTGATTTCTTTATGACTAAATGCAGTCAGATCTGTGGAAAGCTGACTAATCCTCTTGTCTTTCCTGCTTTATGTCAAGGTATCTCACAGTGAGTCCTTATCAACACATACTTCTAATGGGGCACTTACCAGTGGAACTTCCCATTGGCACCCAGTGACTCCACCTTTTCATTAACATGACCTATTAGCCACCATGTCTCACTAACAGGACCCAAGGGTCTTGCTCACTCCCACTTTCACATTAGTTAGTTCCAAACATTCCTCCAGGTGATACTTCTGTCCACGCTGACCCAGACCCTTGTCCAATCTTGCCTCTGGTCTTTGCCTCTAGTCTTTATATGAACTATTGAAAATGCTTGAGAGGGTACTGATTTTCCCTTTAGGAGAGACTTGGCAATTTCTAGCTACTGACATCTTGTGGGTAGAATCCAGTAGTTCTTTTAGATACCCTACAATGCACAAGGTGGCCCTCACAAAAATTACCCTACCCCAAATGGCAGGAGTACTGAGCTGAGCTGCCCAGACCTAGGACAAAAGTTACAAGGTACTCTAGACTCTTTCGCTCTATGAAGCAGTTGGCATTTGCAGTCGGCATTTTGCTGTTGACTTCTGGCCCTGACCCCCAACCTCTTCTGTCTAGCACTATGGATATGGCTATCACACCTCAGGTGCTGCCTTGGTTTAGCTTTACCTTAGTTTTTTTTTTTTGCCTTCATTATGCCTTACTATATTCCAGATCATCTCTCTATAATGTGCCCTGGTATTTAGTCTTCTATCCACAATGGTTGACTCAGGAATGCTTCTGAATTCTCTCTGTAGGGGCCAATGGACCTTCTCCCTGACCTCTGGAGGTTCAGGTTTTAGCTGGAGAGATAAAGCTGGAGAGATAAAACATAGGAGAAATGACAGAGAAATTTATCTGGTTCATGGGGGCCTCACTCTACCGACAACCCAAAGTGGGTGTAGGAGTTACCTTACCCTTTCAGGAGGTAGGGGACAGTGAGGCTTCAGACAATTTTAGAAGTAGATTAAAGTATTTGGGGGGAGATAAGCGATGCCTCAGGATGGAGAGTAGCTTAAGTCAAAGTTGTCTCACTCTCTGTGGGATATTATCTTTTCTGTGAGCTAATCTTCTAGGGAACCCAGTTTTCACTTTGACAAAGGAACTTGTCTCCTCCTTGAACTAGCAAGAAGGCTCAGCAGGAAGAGGTGCGTGCCCCTAAGCCTGACAACCTGAGTTCAATTCCAAGGACTGGAATGTTAGAAGGAGAAAACTGACTCTAGCAACTTACCCTATGACCTCCACACACATGGCACTCACAAAATAAGTTAAAATTTTTTTAAAAAGGCCTTTCCTGTGTTTTAGGAGATGTCATGGTTTAAATGAGAGTAGCCCCTATAGGCTGTTATGTTTGAATACTTGGTTTCCAGACAGTGGAACTATGTGGGAAGGACTAGAAGGTGTGATCTTATTGGAGGAGGTCACTGGGATGTATTACTAGGAGATGGGAAGGGTGAGCTTTGAGATTTCAAAAGCCCACACCATGCCCAGTCTTGCTCTCTCTCCCTGCAACTTGTGGATCAGATGTGAGCTCTCAGCTACTTCTCCAACATTGTGCCTGCTGCCATATTGCCCACCATGGTGATAATGGACTAACCCTCTGAAACTGTCTGAAACTGTAAGGAAATCCCTAATTAAAGGCTTTATTCTATTAATTACTGTTTCCTGAGGCCCAGTTCTTGTACAAATATGGTATTTTTTGCTACTTTGTGACTGTCCTCCAACTGTGAGATTCTTGGGAATGGGATTGTGTCTTTTACAAACCTAGCTGTGTCCCCAACAGCAGGCACACAGTGGACATTTAAAATACAAACCTGATTCATTGGTCTTGGGTGAACAATAGATGAGTGAATCAGTCAGTACGTGGATGACAAAAACAGAAGCCTGCGTTTCAGAACTTAAGTTCAGGAATTCCTGTGTCATGGTGCTATTGCCCCACCAGCGGAAAAAATATGTTAAAAACATAGACATCAGCAGCTTAACACTGAAAATCAGTGGTCTACTTAATGTTAACTGTATGATACTTTCATGTCAAAGAACATTTGGTTGGCTAGTATTGTGCTTATCAAATTTGCAATTACATAGGGATTCTCTGGAGGTGTGGTGGATTGAGTGAGAATGGTCCCCATAGCATCATGTGTTTGAATGCTTGGTCTGCAGCTGGTGGAACTCTTTGGGAAGAATTAGGAAGTATAACCTTATTGGAGGAGGTGTGCTTTCTGGAGGAGGTGTGTCACTAGGGATGGACTTTGAAGTTTCAAAAGCCCAAGCCATTGCCAGTTAGTGCTCTTTCTGTCTGCCTCCTGCTTATGGATGAGATATGAGCTCTCAGACACTGTTCTAGTGCCATTCTTGCCTGCCTGCTGCCATGTCTGCTGCCATGATGTTCATAAACTCATTCTCTGAAACTGTAAGTAAGCCCCCAGTTAGAAGCTTTATTTATTTATTTATTTATTTATTTATTTATTTATTTATTTATTTATTTATGTATTTATAGACAGGGTCTTACTATGTGGTGTTGGATTTCCTGGAACTCACTATGTAGACCAGGCTGGCCTCAAACTCACAGAAATCCACCTGCCTCTGCCCCTTCCCTCCCCGGCCTACCACATGTTGGGATTTAAGGTATGCAACACCACACCTGTCTTTTATAAATGGCTGTGGACATGATGTCTCTCCACAGCAATAGAAAAGCAACTAATACAGAAGTTGGTACCAGAGAGTGGTATATTCCTACGACAGACCTGACCATGCTGGTTTGGGGAGGAATGCAGAAGACTACCAGGAGAGCAGTTTTACGACGTAAGTGGGGCTTAATGGGCCAGTCTAGCAGGAGCTAGGGAGACAGTAGTGCTGAGAGTGCTGTGGTCTACAGAGGTTTCAGAGGACAACCGATTAGCAACTAGGCTAGAGACAGATCTTGTGGTATTTTGGTAAAGAGTCTGGTTGTTTTTTTTGCCCTGTCCTAAGAATCTGCCCGATGCTGAATTGAAGAGTTTGTGACTAATTTCTTTGGTAAAGATTTCAGGACAGCCTAATGTGGACTGCACTGTACAGTAGTTATTAGTGATCACTCTTGCGCAGGTCTACGATGAGAAAGAGCAAACGGGACAAAAAGAAGTACAAAAAGGACAGTTTGAGGAGAACAGAGCACCAGGAAATTTAGTATTGGAGCCAAGGCTTGTGCAGAAGGGGAAAAGGAGAGCCTTGAGGCTAAATAGACTAAAAGGAAGTGTTGCCCTCAAGACAAGCCCCGCCCCCAGCTAATCCTGCCACTTGAAGGAAAGCATCAACTAATCAACGTTTATGCAAATGTAACTCAAAGAGGGAGCCCTGCTCCATACCTAGCAGGCAGGAGAATTTAGCAGCATAGAGCAGCAGGTCCAGCCTTTGGAATCAAGAGGATATAATAGAAAAGGAGTTAGGGATTCTTCCTCTTTAGTTAAGGAAAGCTTTTGAGGCCAGGTGTGTGGCAGGGGAGTCTCTGCATGGAGGTTCAGAGAGGCCATTTGTGGAGCTGTGAAAGTGAAGCATGGGTTGTTTGGAGACCCCAGGATGTTGGAGGTGCCAGAGCCATGTCTTCCAGGGAGAGTTTCAGACAGGGAATGGAGCCAACCAAAGAGAGGGAAGTGTGCTGCAGTAAGCAAAGCAGGAAGGGCAGTGCCTTCTGAGTCCTCTCACATGGGCATGGAGCTAAAGGATTGAGAATTTGCCCTGCTTTGTCCCAGAAGTTTCTCACTACTACTCCATTCTTCTCTTTTGGAATGGTAATGAATATTCTGTGCCATTGTATGTTGGGAGTACCTGATTTGCTTTTTTTGTTTTACGGGGGGTTAAAATTAAAAGATTGTCTTGGGTCTCTGAAGAGATCTGAATTTTGTATTTTGAAACAGTCCTGAGACTGAAAGACTGTGGGGACTTTTGAAGTTGAGCTAAATCCGTTTTACTTTATTATAGTTAAGTTTCAAACCCAGGACAAATAGCTGAGGTGCCTACTTTTTTTTATTTTTATTTTTTATTTTTTCGAGACAGAGTTTCTCTGTAGCTTTGGAGTCTGTCCTGGAACTCACTCTGTAGACCAGACTGGCCTCAAACTCACAGAGATCCACCTGCCTCTGCCTCCTGAGTGCTGGGATTAACTGCTGTGAGGTGCCTACTTAACATATCAAAGTGAACCTGGTCACATCCAAGTTTGCCCAGCATCTTTCAGTCCCTACCCATTGCATGGTATGTCTGGCATATCCTATCCTCTACCCTAAGCTTCCCCAGCCCAGGGGCTGGGTTGCTCTTCCCCCAGAGACTCTTCCTTATAGAATCCATACATTTTTGGTTACCCACTCCTTTTGTACCTTTGGCCTCTTGACTCCTGCACCTGGTTCTCTTCTCTCCCCTCTCCCTCCCCCCTCCACACCTCCCCACATGGCCCAGCTCAGTATGGACATGTCTGCTCTGGACTCTCCCAGATGTCTCTGCTCCTACCTATGATCTCCCTTTTATCTATAATAAAATTTCTCCTCCACCATACCTAACAGCAGTCCTGTCCTTTCCTTCCTCTCTCCTTCCTTCCTTCCTTCCTTCCTTCCTTCCTTCCTTCCTTCCTCCCTTCCTTCCTTCCTTCCTTCCTTTTTTCTTCAGTAACATGGCTACAAGCCTGTGGGAGGCAGGGAATGGAATGTGGTGACTCAAATGAGAATGATTCCCATAGGCTCATATATTTGAATACTTGGTCCACAGTTGGTGGAACTGTTTGGGAAGGATTAGGGGGTTTGGCCTTGTTGGAGGAGGTGTGTCACTAGGAGAGGGCTTTGAGATTTCAAAAGCCCATGCCATTTGCAATTCTCTTTGTCTCTCTGTCTCTCTGTCTCTGGCTCATGCTTGCTGATAAAATGTAAGCTTTTAGCTACTTTTGCTAAGTCATGTCTTCCTGCTTGCCTCACTGCTTTCTGTGATGATGGTCATGGACTCACCCTCTGAAACTGAAAGCGAGTTCCCAATGAAATGGTTTTTTTATATGTTTCCTTGGTCATGGTGCCTCTTTATAGCAATAGAACAGTAACTAAGACAGGAAGGGAAAATTACATATGAATTAAAATGTTACCAGGTTGGGAATGTTGAATGGCTGTCACACATCATTGTGACTCATATATTCTTTGAGGCTTTGAGTTTCTGTATGTAAACTTCACTCTGAGGATAATCAGCAGTGCGGCTTTGCACAAAGCTTATGTCTTTTACCCTTCACAGTCCCCAGCTGCAAAATGTGAGGGTTTTGGCATATACAGCAGGGTTCCCACTGCATTTATTTTATTTTATCAAGTTCAGAAGTTTGGTTGCTTAACTTAATTAACAGGGTGTAGATGGCATGCTATAGAAAGAGAGAACTAAGGTGGGTGACGGATGAGGGAGTACATAATTCAGACAAGAATTAAAATCCATCCAGCTCACAACTGGAGATGCCAGCTGGACTGAACATATACATCAAGGAAGTCAGGCAAACTTCTCATCAGTTTCCACAAACTTTAACGGCTTATTCCATCTCCAGAACAGTCAAAGCTTGTGCTTGCCTCAAGAGAGCCTCATGGAATAGTTGTTTTGAAGGCTTCTGAGTGCCAAGGCTGTGTTGAAAATGCCCAGGAGTTCTCTCTTGTGCCTGGCATAGGAAAGACACTTGACTAATTGTGCTATGCTCAGTAAAAAATAAAACCTGAGGGTGAATACATTTGTAAGAGGCTACAAGTTCTGTTTCTTTGTCTTCCTCTGCAGAGTCCCAGTGCTCATTAAAATGTTAAAGATCCAGAGAATCCCTGCAGCAAAGAGACTGGCTAAGGTATTTACAAAGCAGTTAATTAACATCAGACTTCAACAACCCATTAGCTAAGTTGGACTCAAAGTCTGACAATTCCTTCTCCCAAGTGATGAGCAAGGAGACAAGGGTAAATATCCAGGAGTTGTAATAGAAAGTTGATATTGCCAAACATCTCTGTAAGACACGCTGGACTTCTTTCTATGAGTAGGCATGGGTCAGCTCTGGTATTATCTGACTCCATGTTACAGCATGATTAGCATATTTTGTGCACAGGAACCAGACTGTAGTGCTGGACAGCTGTGAGCAAACAGCAATGTACATTCAGTAAGGTTTCTGTGGTGGTTTGAAAGAAAATGGCCCTCAAAGGGTGTGGCAATAATGGGAGGTGTGGTCTTGTTGGAGGAAGTGTGGCCTTGTTGGAGGAAGTGTGCCACTGTCAGAGTGGGCCTTGAGGTCTCCTATCATCAAGCTACACCCAGTGAGACAGTTTACTTCCTGTTGCCTGCAGGATCAAGATGTCGCTCCTTCTCCACTCTCAGCTCTTCTTCAGCACCATGTCTGCCTGTGTGCCGCCATGTCTCACCATGTTGATAACGGACTAAACCTCTAAAACTGCAAGCCACCCAGTTAAGTGTTTTCCTTCATAAGGGTTGCCGTGGTCATGGAATCTTTTCACAGCAATAGGAACCTTAAGACATTTCACAATAAATTTAATTCATTTCTAAATAAATAATTTGTTTTGTTTTGTTTTGCTGTGTTGATGATCAAACCTAGGGCCCTAAACATGCTGGGGAAGACTCTACTCTGGAGTTATTTTCCCAGCCTAATAATTGGAACTCACTGTGTAGATCGGGCTGGCTTCTAATCCATATACATCCTCCTGCCTTTGTCTCTGAGTGCTGGGATTAAAGGTGTGTACCTATTGGTGTAATTACTAAGGGCACTCCATGTAGTTAAAAGGAAGGTTTATTTAGTGGGTAACTTACAAATGAAGGGATAGGTAGGTGGCGCATTCTGGAAAAGACGCAGTGCAGTCCGGCAGTGTTCTCTGGAGAACTCTCCTCGGTCTACCTCTCCTGTCCAGGTCCAGGAAACAAGAGAGCGCCTCACGTCCTGATCTCAGGTCTTCAGGCCCTCCCTTGGCCCTGCCTTGTAGGCGTGATAGTTACCAAAGCCTCAATGGGGGTTGGAACTTCCAGACCAAAGCTGGAATGGCTACCTACTACATCTCCCCCTTTTTGTCTAAATAAGAAGGTTCTAACTTAATACAAGATTATATACAAAGGAATGGTTATCAAATATTGTCCAGGAGTAATGAGGGATAATGACCTAGATAAGATGGAACTAGGTACATAGATATGCATCTGTAAACATATATGTTTATGTATATGTTTAGGGAGCTGATAGATAAATAGTCTTGTTTGGAACTAAATTCTGTATTTTTGTCATTTCATTTTTTGAGACAGGGTTTCTCTGTGTAGCTTTGGAGCCTCTCCTGGAACTCACTCTGTAGATCAGGCTGGCCTTGAACTCACAGAGTTCCACCTGCCTCTTCCTCCCGAGTGCTGGGATTAAAGGCATGTGCCACCAACACCTGGCTAAATTCTGTATTTTGTGTAGTTGTGATCTGGTGCTAATACTTGGCAATTACCAACCCCTCAAAAGAAATAAAAAGTTGTAATAATTTATGCAGAGAAAGTATACTTTAGAGAGGGTTCTTTTTCTGACCTATACTCAAAATTCTATACTAGCTCTTTGGGGACCTACAGTAATTAAGACCATTTTTGAAAAGCTTTGCTTATATATAGAGTATCTTTGGCCCACAGACTTCAACTAAGTAGGGTTCACAGAAGCTCACAGAGACTGAAGTGGCAAACATGGAGCTTGTATGGGTCTGTGCCAGGTCCTCTACATATATGCTATGGTTGTTAGCTTGGTGTTTTGTGAAACTCCTAACAGTGGGAGTAGGGGAGTCTTTAACTCTTTTATCTGTTCTTGGAATCATTTTCCTCTTATTGGGTTGCCTCACCTAGCCTTGATATGAGGGTTTGTGTCTAGTCTTGCTTTATCTTGTTATATTGTGTTTGGTGGATATTCCTGGGAGGCCTGATCTTTCTGTAGGGAAACAGAGGAGTAGATCTGGGGGAGAGGGGAGGTGCAGAGGAAAAGGGAGGAACAGAGAGAAGATAAACTGTGTTCAGGGTGTATTGAAAACAACAACAACAACAATAACAACAATAATAAACAAACAAACAAATGCAATGCCTTTTGTGTATGTGTTTAACATGCATAGCATACAGTCACTGTTCAGCTTGACCATTATGACATGCAGGTGACAAATTGTTCAACATCAAAAAAGTTTAAATGAAGCCAGTGTTAATATTATTGACTAAAACAGTAGTGTGACTCCTATCTTGTTAATAATGAAACATATTTTATTGTATCAGTATTTTTCTTTAACAGAAACTGAGTGTTGATGATGCAGGTGATGCTAGAAGCATGGAGACCAAGAGTCTGTCCACACTTGGTCAGAAATATTGCTGCTCAAGCACTAAATATAGCTCATAGAGAATTATATTTGAGTATCCCAGCAAAGCTAAAAAAAAAAAAAAGAAAATGTTGAATCTGTAATCTTCATATCATGAACAATACAGGACTGTCATGTATTTCAAACCCCTGTGGCCTTTCTCCAGGGTTTTTTCACAGAACAGTCCACTCACACCAGCTCTGAAAGAGAGTGTAAATCCCAAGGAGCTTTACTGCTCAACAAAGGTGTCTACGTTATCACTGTTGGATTTGAAGTCCAGGCCATGCATTTGATGATACCCATAAGTTTCAAGTTAAAAAAAAAAAACTAAAAACAAAACCAAGAATGATAGTTTTCAAAGCATTTCCATTACATGTTTGTTTAAGTCAAGGTTCACCAAGGTAAATGGCAAATACCGACCCTGCAGCTGTGTGTATTTGCCATCTCCAGTGATTCTCAACAGAGCAGAGGGGAAATTCAGCATGTCTGAGGAAATCAAATTCCAACCTGCCCTTTGTTCTTTGTGTGAATATCACAGACACAGAAGGGGGCACAGGCTGTTTTGTTTGCAGTTCAGTCACATCATACAGCCGTGATTGTTCAAGGCCCATCTTCAAGTGTGTTTCTGACATAGATCCTGTTTTCCTATTAGGTAACACAGGGCCCACAAACAGGGGAGGGTCTCTCATATTCCACTTGGAGGTCTTAAAAGCATTCTATCTATTTATGATAGTTTCGTGTCTTCCACTGTGAATTTTGGGTAAGAACTGTTCCCTCACTACGCGGGAAGAATTTGGGTGAAAAAATGGAAGAAAATGTATGTGTGCTTTCATCCTGGACTGGAAAAGTGCTGTAAGAACTTTTACTAAGAAGCAAAGATAGGGACTGATTGCTGTGATGATGCACCATGACCAAAATGCAAGTTGGGGAGGAAATTTTTTATTTGGTTTATGTTCCACCATTATAGCATACCATTGAAGGAAGCCAGGGATTCAAACAGGGCAGAGACAGGAGCTGATGCAGAAGCCATAGAAGGGTGCTGCTTACTGGCATGCTCATCATGGCTTGCTTAGCCTACTTTCTTATAGAACTGAGAACCACCAGCCCAGGGCTGGCACCACCCACAATGTACTGGATCCTTCCCCCATCAATCACTAATTAAGAAAATGCTCTATAGCTGGAACTTAACAGGCATTTTTCTCTATTGAGGTTCTCTCCTTTCAGATGACTCTAGCTCATGTCAAGTTGACATAAAACTAGCCAGGACAGTAACTGAGGTCACCAAGGTGGGAGTAGCTCTATAAAACCAGCTGCGCTGCAGCTCCCTTCTGGGTGAGGCTTGCTTGTAGATTCAGGGAGAGCAGAGGACATTGACTGAGCCACCATGGTGGCCCAGGGCCAGATTTCTGAGTACCTGTATCCAACCCACATGGACAGAGGAAACCCATCCTGTGCCCCCAGCTGACAGGGCTCCCTCCCTCCTCTTGGGGAGCTCCTTATCACTGCAGCCACTTCAGGTAAAGACTTGGGATGAAGAGGTCAAGACTAGCACAGATGAATATGGTCTCCTATTAGGAGTCTTTGGCATTTTAGCATTTGTTCTAAACAGTGCATATGTAACACATATCCTCTAATTTATCTGGATAGTATTTCAATATCAGATATAGCACCCACTGACAGAATTAAAGGGGATTTACTCACCTGTGTTACTTTAGTTAAATTGTGCCTGAACTATTCTAAGTGGGATTTGATTCAGTATCTTTTAATTAACTTGTTTGCTTCATGAGTATGGTACAGGTCAATATTGAGTATCACGAGACTTCTATTACTCTCCACCTTATTTCTCCAACAAGGCCTCTTGCTGAACCTGGAGCTCATCAATTTGGCTAGACTGGCTGACCACTGAGACCCTGGGATCCATTTTGTCCAAACCCTCAGTGTGGGGGTTACAGAAGTGCATGCCACACCAAGATCTTAACCTGAACTTGAGTCCTCACGCTTGTATGGCAGGCATTTTGCTGACTGAGCCATCTCCACCACCTGCTTCAGGGAAATTCTAGCATCTATCCTAAATCTACTGTTGGGCTATGTCAGTCTGTATCTGTGTGTGGGTATGGCTGTGTGCATGTGGTGTTTGATCGTGCCTCTGTATGAACTATGCACATACATGAACGTATGTACACACATATGGATGCATGGGAGTAAAGAGAATGTTTTAGGAAAAACATCTGAGTTGCGTCCCTTGGAAAAGCAAGGAAGTGTGAGCTTGTAGACCTGGATTTGCGTCTAGTTCACATGCATCTTCTGTCATTTGTGCTCTCTGGAATTGCTGGTGAGTCATAACACCTGACAGAACAGAACATTTTGTAACAGTCTTGTAGAATAAAAGATGATCTTAAAAAGATCTATTTGTTCTAAACTCCAAAGCAAGATCTAAAAAAAAAAAAGGTAGGATTGCAAAAATGTCCCACACCCTTAAAGGATTCTCTTCAAGACAGGAGCATTGTAACACCTGAACATTTAACGGGCAGAGCTGAACTGTCAGCCATTTACAAATGCCTATGATCACTTTTCTGAGAGTCATAGGCAAAGTTCCAGAAGTCAGAAAGGAAGGCAGCCTCTGAACAACCAGTGCAGGGATCTGTTTATAAAGAGAAAACCTTCTCTGGAAGTGTGGTTGCTTGCATACCTGATGATAGAAAGTTCCCCCATATGTAAAGAAATGTATATTTCAAGCTTCAGGAGAACAAAAGGTACTTCATGGCCTTAGCCAGCTTCATGCTAGACATGAGGAAATTTCACGAGTTGCTGGTGATGCAGCAGGATGGTCTGGTTTTCCTTCGGTTGCTAAGGTAAAAAAATTAAGAAATCGATGCAGCTGAACAGAATAACACTCTTTATACATTCTTTAAATTTTCATATGTGTAAAAATTCCCCCAAAGAATCAGAAAGAAAGTTATAAATGACTGGCCTGCTGCCATCTTCCAGCTATTTCTGTATCTTCTGGTACAACACTTCCTGGCAATGGAGGATTTAAAATAAATGTAGACTTTTCTTTCTCTTCAAAGATGCAGCTTTTGCTTTGAATTCCTGCAGCGACAGCTCTTTAGTCTCTCTCCACAGACTGGCTTCAAAGATCTGTTTCCTCCCCTGGAATTCACACGGACCTGTGAAGTGTGGTCCCTGTCACTCTACGGGTACTTTTGGAGCCGGTATGCATTTCCTGCTACAAATGGCAACACTCTTGAAGAGGGTGCTTGAGAGCTTCCTACATTGAACTTATCAATATTTGATAAACTTTCACTCTATAAATATTTCCTCACAGGTAGTCATTCTGCTAAGTCTAGTTGTGGGTTTTAATAGTAAAAGAGGAAAAATGGAGTCTTGGCCTTGCCCTCCTCTGGTTGACAGTCGTGCTGAAAGTCACAGCAATCCAACAGTCACAGGGGCAAGTGCGTTGCTCTGCTCCGTGGAGGGGAGGTAAGTGCTGTCAGATCCTTCACAGGGACAGTCAGGGACAGCTCTCAGAGAAGTGCACTGAATGTGAAGGAAGGTGACTGAGCTTGGTGAAGGCAGGGTAGGGTGGGAAGCTGCTGCAGAAGGCTCCATTTACAGGATCTGAAAGCCACATAGTAGGAGAGAATAGTAATAAGTCACCATTCAAGGAATTAGAAGGTGTCAACAACAGGATGGCAGGAACATGGGACAAAGGCAGATGCAGCCACCGAGTGGATCAAATCATATCAGCTTTTGGGTCAAGTGGGACATTTTATTTAGGGGTGAGGCCTGGGGTTTGCATAGTCAATTTACACTTCTTACATTTTTTTCTTTGAGTCAGGGTCTTTTTTCCAAGTAGACTGGCCTTGAAATCATCTTCTACCATTGCAGCCTGAGTGCTGGCCTTACAGGTGTGTGTAACCATGGGCAGTTTGCTATTGAGAAGACCATGTTACATGGGTAATCAACACTGCTCATCTTGGTTAAGTTCAACATCAGGGCAACAGGCTGATGAGTTCTTTCCACTGGTGGGGGTTACCCGGCTCTCCACTCAGCAGAGCAGAGCCAACAGTGCGTGGAGACAGAAATTCCTTAGTGGGCAGAGATGGGGGCCCCCATCACCCTTCTCTTTCCCCAAAGGTTGAAATTTTTATCTCATGTTATTTCCCTTCAGCCCAAGGCAGCTTTCTGTTGCAGTTCTGGGAGGAGAGGCATCCTGGCAACAATGTTTCTCTATTCCATTTATTTAAAAATACCTTTTAGGGGGGCTGGGACCACTGCCTAGGAGTCAGGCTTTGCTCCAGGCTTCATTCTGGACACTTGAGGGGGGAAAAAAGCTTTTCCTTAATTACTGCTGCTTCATTTTTGAAAAATGTTTTCAGTGAATATTAAAACCCTGAGTTAAAAGCTTTGTCTTTGAACATTTCAAAGGTCTTTCCTTATCCTCCAGTTCACATGGTCTCTGGGCATGCAATAGTTGTAATTCTTACTTTTTTCTCCTGTTAGGCAGGGTGCATCTAACTCCTGACTTTTAAGAAACTTATGTTATTTGCTTAGCTTACAGAGTATTGGTTTCCATATGACTTCTTCACACATTTTTAGTTGTGGCTACTCCCCCCCCCACCTCCTCCCCACTCCTACCTTCCACTCCCTTTGCTGGTTAAGTCCTCATGACTTTTAGGGTTTCGTCATTATGTGGTCTTGATATATCTTGCTCAGAAGTTTTCAGGATTTTTTTGGATTTGACAATTAGAAAATTTCATCAATTGGTAAGAAACTAAAGGAACAGTTAATTCTTCGAGTATCTGCAGTGCCCTAACTCCTCTCATTTTGGGGATTCTGTATACACCATTGAACTATTCCATGTTTGCTCATAGCTCAGTGAGGCTCTGCTCATTTTACCCTAAATTTTTCTTTGTGTTTTAGCTGGGATAATGTGTAGTGAATTGTCTTTAATTGTTCTAATATTTGCTGCTGAGTAGGGATTGACAGAGGCAACGTAGAAACAAAGGGAAGAATATATAGACTTCAGCTGGAGCAGATTGACCTTTAGTCAGGTCAATGGCGGGTAACAGTGTCTCCACAGGAATAGGGACAGTGTGTGAATGGCACAGACGGGTTGGGGTTCTGTGGGTGGAGGATGTTCTTAGGGTGGAAGATTGAATCTGCAAGTCTCTCCTCCTGCACTCTCAGTCCTGTAATTACCAATGGTGCGTGATGCAGTCTGGTCAGGGGTGGAGGTAGGAAGGTGGGGGAAGTGGAGTGGGTGATAAGGGTGGGTGGTGTATGGGGTGTGGGGATGGGTGTTTTTCTCAGGAGAAGGGAGATTTCTTAGTTTAGGAGACCACACCAGCCTTTGGGCTCCCTTGTCAGGAGCTTTATGGATTCTAGTGACCCGCAGAAGGTATCAGCCAGTCCTTAGTTTAGGAGGTCATAGCTGACTTTGGACTTGCATATCAGGAGCTTCCTGGAGCCCAGCAGCCAGCAGACAGACGTTCATAACTATCAACACTCCTGCCTCCCCACCCCCATTCTTCGCCCTCCTTAGACCTTTGGTTCATTAGACCTTCATTTTCTTTCCAGTGATCAATCTTTTACTCAGTTTTCAATTTAGAGATTGCAGTTTTTAAATTTCCCATTTTAGCTCCACAGAGTTCTAATTTTTAAGTTTCTATTTTTCTGTTGAGACATTCTACCAGTTCATCTATTCTTTTCATCTTTCTTCTAAGCCTTTGGACATAGTTTAAACAGCTGTGCTGACACAAACCTATGCACGTATGGGAAGAGGGAATCTTAACTGAGAAAAATGTCTTGGTAGGATTGGCCTGTGGGCAAGTCTCTAGGACATTTTCTTGATTAATGATTGATGTGGGAGTGCCCAGATCACTGTGGGCAGTGCCACTCCTGAGCAAATGGTCCTGAAGTATATAAGAAAACAGATTTAGGAAGCCATGGAGAGCAAGCCGGTAAGCAGCGTTTCTCCATGGCTTCTGCTTCAGTTTTTGCCTGAAGGTACCTTCCTCGGCTTCCCTCAGTGATGAACTGTTATCTGAAAGTCTAAGATGAAATAAGCCTTTTCCTTCCTAAGTTGCTATTGGCCATGGTGTTAACACATCAATAAAAACCCCAATGAAGACAATAGCTATCTTTGGGCCTGATTATACTGGCCACTTTACCTGCTTAGTTTTTCTATTAAACTTTCTATTAAACTTCTCATTTATGCTGGACATTGTGAAAATTCTACTGCTATGTTGGAATTACACTGATTGTCTTTAAAAGGTTTGAGTGCTTTCAAAGAATATTTTGTTTATGATTATTTGTGCATATGTTTGTTTGCCTGGCTCTGTGTGTGTGTGTGTGTGTGTGTGTGTGTGTGTGTGTGTGTGTGTTAGTACACAGTATCACGGTGTGCATGTGGAGGTGAGAGAACAATTTTCTGGAGCCAGTTCTCCCCTACTTTTAAGTGGTTCCCAAGATCAGTCTAAGGTTGCCGGATTGCAGAGAAAGCTCTTTTACTGAGGGGCCATCTCTCTGGTCCCAAGTTTGAATGTTAATTTGAATGATAGTTTAGTAGCTGCTTTGTATGACAAACTGGACTCTTTTTTTTAAAGCATTGTTAAGGCAGGGCCTGGAGTATCACTAACAGATATAAAGTACAGGACCAGAGTGAGACCCCACAATTTTGGGATTATTGAACTCTAATAATCGAACTATTGTTATTGGATAGGACCTTTCTGTGTATCTCAGGCCTTCTTGCCTTTGCCTCCTAATACTAGAACTAAAGTTGAGCAATGCCACTAAAGTTGAGCTGATGTTTGGGGATTTCAGAGAAGATGATTCTGAGCTAAGGGAGTGCTCTGCGTATTGCTTAGCAGCACCCATAACCTCTCCTTACTAAGTATAAGCAGCAGCCTTAAGATTGTGACAATCTCAAAAAGGCTAAATGTTGCTAATGCCCCCTAGGGTATGATACTGTTCACAGCCAGGAACCAGTGAGAGCACTGTCCTGGATGAGCTACTCCAGCACAGCAACCTTTGCCGGAGCCTAAGGGTATCAGCTCTTCAAACGGTTAGGGCCTAACTACTGAATGTTTAGAACTTGGAAATCTCCATTCAGCTTACAACTTTCCCCATCTTTGGTTGCCTTAGACTTTGTGCAGTCCCACGCTGCCCAAAGTATTAAAGCAGATCTCCATGTAGATATTTGGAATTTTCTCTGTCCACCTCAGTCTTTCTCTGTATCCTCTCATGGAAATTCTATCCTTTTTAGCATCTTAGAATCCCGTTGTCTTTCCAGGCTCAGATCCTCTTTGAGTAGTTGGTATCTTGGGTGACTGTAGTGCTCTTTCCTTGTGCTTCTCTTGATGATTGCATGCCGTGTTGTTTGCTTTCAACGGCGTTTCAAATTCATTTCACGCTTTATCGGCTTTAAAGTTACATCCATTTATTTTTGGGCACATGTGCGTGCGTGCGTCTGTGTGTGTATACTCACACAAGTGTGTGCCACAATTCACATGTGGAGATCAGCCCCAGAGGAGTCAGAGAACAACTTGCAATTTGCTCCTCCCACCATGTGGGGCCTGTGGATCACACTCACATGGTCAGGCTTCATGGCAAGTGCCTTTAACCACCGAGCCATCTTACCAGCCCCTTTTATTCATTCATGTAATTGTTTACTGCGGGAGGCAAGTCTAATTATAACAAATGGCTGTCTCTTCACTCTACAGGTGTATTGTACAACTGATGACTAGTTTTCAGAGGACACAGTTCCTGTCAGGCACGAGAAGGCAGGGATGCATAACATCATGAAAACAAATCTACTCTTTGACTGCCATGGCATTTAAATTTGGCTTAATTATTCCTGAATGGTGATCACTGCAGGATATAGCAGATCTGGACCCTTTCTGTTATTTCATTCTGAAATGCCTCCCACAGGGGCTTGTATTTTGAATGCTTGTTCCCTGGCTGTTCATGATGCTTAATCATCACTGTCAGCTTGACTGTACTTAGAATCACCATAGGAACACACCTCCCAACGGGTCTAGGAAGATGCTTCCAGAGAAGCTTAACTGAAGGGGAAGACCACCTTGCATGTGAATAATACCATCCTATGCGCTGTGTTCTAGGGCTGCCTGAAAAGGAAAAAATGGGCTGAGTGCCACTCTCTACTTTCAGAGTGCAGAGGCAATGTGACTAGCTACTGTTCCTGCTGCCACACTTTCTCTGCTAGGGCAGTCTGCATCCCTCAAACTGACTCGAAACTGGCCCTTCTGTATTTTTTTTTTCCCCGAGACAGGGTTTCTCTGTGTAGTTTTGGAGCCTTTCCTGGAACTCACTCTGTAGCCCAGGCTGGCCTTGAACTCACTGAGATCTACCTGCCTCGGCCTCCCGAGTGAGTGCTGGGATTAAAGGTGTGGGCCACCACTGCCCAGCAGCTCTTTTGAGTTGCTTTTGCTGGGGAATTTTTTCCACAGCAAAGAGAATGTACCCAGTGTAGTGATGACACTGTTTGGGGAGGCTGTGGAAGCTTCAGGAGACAGTGGCCACTAGGGGTGGGGCTTTGAAAGTTGTTGCCTGGCCCCTGGTTCCCACAGTGCTCTCTGCTTCTTGGTCCTCTGTGATGTGAGGAGCCTCCAACACTTGCTTGTGTACCCACAGGCCACTCTGCCATGCCTTCTCTGCTGTGATTGACAAAAACTCTGAGATTGTGTTCCAAAATAGCAATTTATTTTCTCTTCAGTTGATTTTGGAAGGTATTGCTGTTGCTTACAGGTTTCCTCAAGTGATGAAAGTTGTTAATATTTTTCTCCTTTTTTCCCTTCTGGGTTCCCCAGGGCCAACCCTGGATGTCACACTGCCTCTGTTCCCTAGTCACAAATATACTCTGCATATAAGAAGTCAGAGAGATGCCTGGTGACCCCATCAGTTCATTTTTCAATTGGTTAAGTGAATTTCTTGGAGAGAGAGAGAAAAAAATGATATCCTAGAAAGAAAGAAGAGTGATATGGGTTCTGTTTTGAAGGCAATCACCAATAGCCTGTGAGCTGATGACTGACTGATGCCTTCTCTGAACCTTAGGGACATCTTTCCTAATGCTGCTACCAGTTCTAATGTCGAAGAGAATACCAGAACATGGCATGTGTTTACCTTTCTAAAGAGGGTGATCAGAGTTTAAGGAAATGCATGCTGTGTTTCATTCCAGAGTGTGCAAGCATATATAATTGTGTGTGTGTGCATATGTGTCTATGTATGTGTATGTGTAGTGTGTTTCATCACTGTGAATAAACATGTAAGGAGATATTGTTGTGAATATGAGTTGTGTGTGTGTGTGTGTGTGTGTGTGTCTGCACATGTGCATTTCCTGGAGATAATAGAAATGTGTGGGGCTGGCAAGTTGGCTCAGTGAGTAAAGGCACTTGCCACCAAGCTTGACAATCTGAATTTGATCCCTGGGACCCATGTGCTATGTGTAGCACATCTGTACCTGCCCACACACCATAAATAAATACAATAAAAACTTTTTTAAAAAAAGAAATGTGTGTAGATATCATTGTGGAATTGTTACAGGGAATGTGCAATGTGCAAGAATATGAACAGTATGTAACGTGGACTAAAACTGTTGTATCAGTTGGTCACTAGGACCACAAACATCTGTGTGCTAGTTTCTTATTCAGATCCTATGCAATTTTTAAAAAATTTTTAGAGACAGGCTTTCTCTGTGTAACAGTCCTAGCTGTCCTGGAACTCGCTATATAGACCAGGCTGGCCTCGAACTCACAGAGATCCATCTGTCTCTGCCTCCCGAGTGCTGGGATTAAAGGTGTACACCACCACCACCCAGCCCCCTAAGCAATTTGTTAAAAGCATGTCTCATTGTATTTTCCTTTCCTGCTTTTAGGGAGGAAATGTCTTATCAGAACCTCAAGATATTATGGAAATGGGGATGTAGTGGCATACCAGTGTAGAGACACTCAAAACTTCTTGAGTTATCATGCCCCCCACCCCTTATGCTTGTTACTTTGGCCGTATACATGTCTGTTCATTTTTTATGATAACATTGGTAATTTGGGAGGAGGTAGCATTCAAGTCTGAGCAAGAAGCAGACACATTGTTGTTGGAGTTGAGCCCTTCAGAAGGAAGCGCAGGTAAAGCTTGTCTGTGCCGCCTGGAGTTGCACTCATGAGTTATTCCCCCACGTGCTTCCAATAGGTCCAGGTCTGTAACTCTCCTGTGCAGCTAACAGCTAGTACGAACTAGTCTTCACAAGGATACATTTATCGAGCTGATAATACTTGCTCACTCTTCTTTTCAGTGATGATTTATTTAGCTCTTCCAACTAATTTAAATTTAATAAAAAAAGAACTTTGCACATTGTTTTACTGAAGCAAGATTCATCATCTATGAAAAAAAAAAAACCCACTGCAGTATTCAAGATTAGTGCAAAAGTGGCAGTAACTGTTGCTGGATTTAATTAAAAACAACAAATCATTTGGTCAGTGGTAATGGATGCTCCACACAGCCCATTGGCTATGCGGTGATATAAGATGCCAGTGCTTTAATCTTAAAACATTTGACTAGACAAGATCGTTGAGTAGATGGCTCTGCTTTCTCTGTCCAACATAGTGTCGTTTGATAAAATGATGGCTCTCCTCTGACACTGGGACCAAGAGAGTCTACTGGTCCAAGAAGAAATGTAGCATGTTTCCCTCTAAGTGCAGAGTTAGAAAGAAGAGGAAGGGAAAAGGAAAACAGAATAAAATAGTGCATTTTACGGATGAAGGTCAGTACCCAATGGGCTTTGTTTCCTGTGATGTCAGAGGCTTTGTTCTCCACTGCTCTCACACATGGGGGAAATGTGGGCTAAAATGTGTTTAGATTTACATGTAGGGTTCACGGTGAAGCACCATTCATAATTTGGAATTTCTAAAAGACACTATTCCTTCTCCCCTTTTTTTTCCCTTTTAGCTGGCCCAGGGGGAGCTTACAACCTGATTATCTTCAGGATTGGAGAGTGGGGACAAGTTCTTGATGAATGAGAGTGCTTTGTTCATCCACATAAAATGTCCATGAAAGGGAGCTTTTCTCTTGAAATATGCAAGGTTTTTAGGTTATTTCTTTTCTTTTCTTTCCTTTTCTTTCCTTTCCTTTTCTTTTCTTTTCTTTTCTTTTCTCCTCTCTCTCTCTCTCTCTCTCTCTCTCTCTCTCTTTTTTTTGAGACAGGTTCTCACTTCTGGCCGTCCTGGAACTCACTATGTATACCAAGCTGGCCTCGAATTTACAGATATATGCCTCTCTCAGCTTCCTGAGTGCTGGGATTAAAGGTATGAGCCACCAAAGCCAGCTTAAATTATTTCAATAAATAGGTGCTGCTGTTTTTACTAATCTGCAAGAAACCCCTGGAGATGTCCTGGCAACCACAGAATGTACAAGTATGTAAGTATCTGATTCATTTTTAAAATACAATTGGTTTTTATACTACCAATATTTGCTTTATTTTATCTATCTATCTATCTATCTATCTATCTATCTATCATCTATCTATCATCTATCTATCTATCTATCATCTATCTATCTATCTATCATCTATCTATCTATCTATCTCTCTATCTATCTATCTATCTACCTATTATGTATTTATTTTACATCCCAGCCACAGTTTCCTCATCCTCATCTCCTTGCAGTCGCTCCCATTCACTATCCCCCTGTTCCCATCCCCCAATCCACTCCTCCTCCTTTTCTGTTTAGGGAAGAGCAGGTCTCCCATGAGTATCAACAAAATATGGCATATCAAATCATAGTAAGACTAAGCACCTCCCCATTATTAAAGTTGGGTAAGGTGACTCAGTATTAGGAGTTGGGTCCCAAAAGCCTGTAAAAGAGTCAGAGACGCCGGGCATTGGTGGCGCACGCCTTTAATCCCAGCACTCGGGAGGCAGAGCCAGGCGGATCTCTGTGAGTTCGAGGCCAGCCTGGGCTACCAAGTGAGCTCCAGGAAAGGCGTAAAGCTACACAGAGAAACCCTGTCTCGAAAAAAACAAAAAAACAAAACAAAACAAAACAAAACAAAACAAAAAAAAGAGTCAGAGACAGCCCCTGTTTCCACTGTTACGAGTCCCACAAGAGGACCAAGCTATACAACTGTAACATATATGCAGTGTGTCTAGGTCAGTCCCATGCAGGCTCCCTGGCTGTCAGTTCAGTCTTTGTGAGCTTCTATGAGCTCAAGTTAGTTGATTCCGTGAGTTTTCTTGTAGTGTCCTTGACCCCTCTGGCTCCTACAATCCTTCCTCCTTCTTTTCTATAGGACGCTCTGAACTATACCTAATGTTTGACTGTGGGATTGTATCTGTTTCCATCTGTGGCTGGATGATGCCTCTCTGATGACAATTGAGCTAGACACCAATCTGGTCACAGGAGATGGCTAGCTCAGGCTACATATTCACTAATAGTAGGAGTCTTAGTTGGGGTCATCCTTGAAGATTCCTAGGAGATTCCCTTGTGCTAGATTTTTACCTGACCCTGAAATGCACCCCCCTTTCCAGTAGTCCCTTTCAGTACTCTCCCCTCCACCCTAACCTGATTACTCATGTTCCTGTTCCCACCTGCCCTCAGTTCACTCATGAAATTTCTTCTATTTCCTCTTCCCAGGGAGATCTGGGTGTGCCCCATGAACCCTCCCTGTAACCTAGTGTCTCTGTATCTATGGATTATAGCATAGTTATCCTTTATTTTGAAGCTAATATCCACTTATGAGTGAGTACATACCATGTTTGTCTTTCTTGGTCTGGGTTACCTCACTCAAAATGATTTTTTTTTTCTGGTTCCATCCATTTGCCTTCAAATTTCCTGGTGTCCTTGGTTTTACTTTTCGGGTATTCACTTGGAAGCCAAAGATAAATATCAGGCTTTTGTCCACTGATTAATCTGATTCACCACTGTGCCTGACTCTTTGTGTGGGTGCTGGGGATTGAACTCAGATCCTTACATGTGTACAGTAAGACTTTATCAACTAAGGTACTTCTGTTGCTCCTCTTTTCTCCTCCCCCTCCCCATCTCTCTCTCTCCCAGACAGGGTTTCCTTACAACTGAAGGCTGGCTTCTAACTTACTTTGCTGTGGATACCACTCTGCATAAATAAAATGCTGATTGGCCAGTAGCCAGGCAGGAAGTATAGGCGGGACAAGCAAAGAAGAGAATTCTGGGAACAGGAAGGCTGAGTAAGGAGATGCTGCCAGCCGCTGCCATGAGTACCAACATGTAAGATACTGGTAAGCCACGAGCCATGTGGCAAGGTATAGATTTATAGAAGTGGGTTAATTTAAGATGTAAGAACTAGATAGCTAGAGGCCTGAGCCATTAGGCCAAACAGTTTAAATAATATAAGAATCTGTGTGTTTATTTTATAAGTGGGCTGCAGGACTTCCGGGGCTTGGTGGGACCTGGAGAGAAGCTCTCCAGCTACAAATGGCACCCAATGGTTGGCAAGAGTTTCCACTTAAAACCTGAGAAAAAAGATTCTAAAATGGAGCTAAAAACAGCTTCCTAGTTGTCTCTCTCAAGTTAGTGGCAGCCTGCAGGTTTGAGCTACTCTATGGTGAGTTCATGGCGTGCAGGCTTGACCTACACTATGTTACATAGAGGTGTCTCCAAGCTGCGAATTATGCTGTCTGTTGGATATAGTTTTTGCTAGTTAAAAAAAAAAGAAAAAAGAGGTTTCTGGGCCACACTCTGCTTTGATAAAAGCATAGACCACTGTTTCTAAGAGCTGATGGCTCCCAGAGCTGGTGGTAAATGTACCATCGCCATGTTGGGAAGCTGAGGTGGGTGGAACCAGCAGCCACAGTGCCGTTTCAGTCTTAGAATACTGCATTTTAAAGGAATAGGTTCACAATAAGACAGATTCAGATGGAATAGTTTACAATGTGTGTAAAATATACATAGGCTTGAAAGAGACAAAAAAGGTGATATATACAGTTATATAAAGAAATACATAGTTTTAAAAATAAAGTCTTTAAAGAGACAGTAAAGGTAGTATAAAAATAAGCCCATAAATATAGATATTACACAGAGAATCTGGATTGTGTTGTCTTTGGGATTTTTAACTGCAGAAGAACATTTGATTGTAAAAGCTGTTGAGTTAAGCCAATATATATATATGTATTTTAAAGATACCTTGACTTCAAAATTTACATCTAAAGATAAACATATCTTTGGATCCTCCTTTGGAAAGGAGGCTCTGCTTTTGTTTCCACAGAAAGCCAGAGGCTATGGATTTGTTCTAGATTAAGATACATCAGGTTTGACCAGCCAAGACCTCCTGAAAGGTCTCTGATGACACCATGGCCCAGATGATCCAACATCCAGAATGGTTTCAAGGCAACTGGCTCAGACAACACATCCTCATGGACTACTCCATAGTCCTAAAATTTTCTTTGTGTCCCCATAAGATACAGTGCCCTCATCCAGTAGGAAGTAGTATAAGAAACTATGCCCAAATTCCTAAATATGCCAAGCTGGCTTTGGAGATGGAATTGTCTCACTCCTTCTCTAAATCCAAGCATATTACTAAAAGAAAAGGTTAAGAGATTCTTATGTCCCATATCAGAAGAGCCGTCTGGTTTGGGACAGAGAAAAACCAATATTTTTATAAATACATCTCTTTCTAAAGAAAAAAAAAGAGGATAGTATAGACAATAATCGGATAAAAGGGTAGATTGTTGAACTTACTTTTAAAGAGCAACAATTTGTTTAAAATGTTTTACATTGCTATAGATTTTACTTTATTGATACAAGTTTAAACTTAATTTTGTTATACTTTATATATATTTCTACTCTCATTTGAGGTATCGTGTTTATGTAACTCATTTAGACTGTAATGGATAATTAAGAAATACAGATTAATAATTAGTCTTCTATGATAGTCTAATTTGTAGCATGTTAGTTTAGTTTTCTAGGTATACATAGATATATTTTAGATAGATAGGTAATCTTCAAACGCTTCAAAGACCTACAGAATATGGCATTTAAAATGTTTTAAAAATTTAGACTTTCTGAACAGTGAGACATGTCTGCTCCTGGCAGCAACGATTTACTTCAGAGAGGAAGATGGGCATCGAAGACACTCTATATGGAGTTTATCTTCTTCTTGGCAAAAAATAGCCATTTGGCCAAGAAACTGTTCTTGCCTGGATTGCTTGATTGACTGGACATGCAGGACCCATAGGAAAGTGACCACTGAACTTTGCTTGGCAAAATGGTCCTTCAGGTTCCTGCTTCGCAGAGGAAACTGCCAGACATTCTACAGGACACAGAGAGAAGTGACTGAGATACTCTAGGCCTGTAGTTAATTTGAATGCATCAACAATACTGAGAAACATTAGGTGACTGTCCAGGCTGCCAGCTGTCTTTCTCTACCCTGCAAGACTCCCAAAAGTTGCTTGCATCCTTCTTCTGTTTCTCAGGTAATAGTATATCCTTCTGGGGTCTTTGATGTAGTTAAAGACTAGATAGTTATAATTTTCCTTAGTTATGATAAAAGATAAGTTAGATATGAAACCTTAGACTCACAAATATAGGATAGATAGGATATCTTCTTTAATTTTGCCAAATACAAATAGACTAGATATTATAAATAGACTACAAAGTGTAACTGTAATTCTTGCTTGATAATTATTTTGTTATATGTAATTTTACTATGTAAAAGTTAAAACCTTCCTTTTTGAAAAAAAAGAAAAGGGGAAGTGCTATGGATATCGCTCTGTATAAATAAAATGCTGATTGGCCAGTAGCCAGGCAGGAAGTATAGGTGGGACAAGCAAAGAAGAGAATTCTGGGAACAGGAAGGCTGAGTCAGGAGACGCTGCCAGCCACCGCCATGAGTACCAACATGTAAGATACTGGTAAGCCACGAGCCATGTGGCAAGGTATAGATTTATAGAAATGGGTTAATTTAAGATAGAAGAACTAGATAACAAGAAGCCTGCCACTGCCATACAGTTTGTAAGCAATATAAGTCTCTGTGTGTTTATTTGGTTGGGTTTGAGCGGCTGCGGGACTGGTGGGTGAGAGAGATTGTCTTGACCATGGGCCAGGCAGGACTGTAGAAAACTTCAGCTACATTACTTTCCTCTTGTCTTAGCCTTCTGAGTGCAAAACTGCAGCTGTTCAGTACCATCCCTGTCTTGAAGGATGTGTATGTATAAGCACCATATGCTTTTCACAGAAAGTTTGGCCAAGGAAGTTTGGGCTCCTGCAGACTGGATGATGTGTGCACACATTCACTTCTTGCAACAACTACTCACTCAGTGGATGTAGGATATGAATTTTCTGACTGTTGGTTCCAGCAGAGCTGGGTTATAGACATAGTTTTTAAAGCTTAGTGCATGTGTCTCACATCCCAGATGCCCTGTCTTGGAGCTCATCTTTCAGTTTACCTGTCTTTCTTCTTATGGCCTTTGATCTTCAGTTTGGCCTACTTTTGCTTCTTTTTGAAAAAAGATTAATTCTGAATGCTTTATTCTCAGCTGATGTGTAACTTTTTTAAGGTTATTAGGTTACAGATGAGTATATAGTAATAGAACCAGGGATTCCACATCTTTTAAGATTCCTGTACCTAGAGCTAAGGTGTGGGGAAAGAAGGACCACAGTGGTGAGGCATACTTGTGATCACAGTACTCATGAGCCAGAAGCAGGAGGATCCTGAGTTCAAGGTCATCCTGGGCAATGGAGTGAGACTTACTTTAAAAAGTGAGAAGAAGTAAGCCAGCAAATCAGCCTGATTTCCAGACAAAGACGAAACTTGTTCTTTGTCAGGTCAGATTTTGATCCAAGATCAGAAGCCTTTTCAAAGATAGAAACTGGAGTCAATTTTTAAAAATCTTTCCCTTTTGTTTTCTACAAAGTTTATATATATAAATGAGAGCTTTGCCAGCTCTATCACTGATTCTGTGAAGGTGGGATTTTCCCATGAGGGAAGCATCAGTTTGTCCCTGCGAGGGAACAGGAAGCACGACTGTGCAAAAGCTGAGTGTTTATCTAGAAGCACAGCTCCCATTTTGCTCAAGCTGTAATTTAGATTGTGAACTATGGCAGCTTTCCTGAGCAGAACTGAGATTTATGGTGTGGCTTTTGGTGGCCAACATCTCAGATTCATGGGCTCTGAGTGTGCAGACCACAGCCATATCTGATATTTCTGGAGCAGGAGTGTTGTTTCTCGGTAGCTCATGCCCTGCTGTTCTGTTTATAATTGCTACTGAGTGCAGTGTTCAGAGAGTGGAACATGCTGCATGGTGGCTTAAAGCCAGTGAGGAAGAAACATTGGCACAAATGGATCTCAGCCAGCTTGAACTGTGCAAAAAAAGGGCCTTTCCTGGGGAGTAGGACTGAAGTTTAGGTAGATAAGGCTTTTTTTCTAATCAAATTTTATGGAGATAATTGCAGTTGACATGTAATTGTGAGAAACAACGTAGAGATACATGAAGGATTCCTTACCTGCTTGGTTTCCCCCAGTGTTACCTTGAGAGTCATATCAAGAGAACAGTTTTTACAACCAGGACACTAATCTTGGTACAACTCACTGTTCTAATGTGTGTGTGTGTGTGTGTGTGTGTGTGTGTGTGTGTAGGCTCTCATTTCTTGTGTAGGTAGGTAGGTACTGAGGAGCCAAGCAATGAAGGACTCTGAATGAGAGGACAGAGAGGTTCCTGTGCTCTGGAGACCTAGGTGAGGTTGAGTATAAACTTTGGGTAGAAGGAGACTGTTTTCGCAGAGGGCTACTCAGGTTCTAACACCCACTGAGCGGGCTCAGCTTGTATGCATAAGAGCTGGGGCTCGTTTTTCTTCCATTTTCTTTCTTGCAGTGTTGGGGATGAAACATAGGCACTTGCTGCCTTCCAGGGCTCCACTACTTAGCTGCATCCCCAGATCACAGCTGAGGTTCTCATTAGGTTCTCCTGCAAACTTTTCTTTGTTTTCCTACTCTTCAAAATAAGGAGAGGGATGTAACCACCTCAACATGTGGGAGACAGACTCAGCTGTGGACTGTGCAGCTGTCATGGAACCTGCTGTGAGGACTGCAGCATGTGTGTGTAAGAAGAATCCATGGAGACTGAAGATGCTCATGGATCAGTGGAAGAGTAAGAGGACTAACTTCGTACAGTTCATGCATCCTCAGGACAGTGCACGATGCTCCTAGCCTTAGGTTCAGCCTCACGGGGTTCAGAGCTGGGAACGCCCTTGTCTTGACCCTCTCAGTGTGGTCCTCCCACAGCACTTGGTTGAACCTGTGTGGTAGGAAAGCTCCTTATGTCTGACTAAGTGAAAGGTTTTATAAATAGCACTTCTGAGTAGAACCTAAGGAATCCACAGTTCAGTCAGTCCATGGTTTTGAAATGTCTACAAAGTCAAAGTGGTATGTGGATATAATAACATTAAAAGATTAGAAATCAGTCACTGGTCAACTTTGTGTCAACCTGAGTGGGTCATAAAGCAATCAGAACACTGCTTCTGGGTGTGTCTTCCAGGTGTTTCCAGGTGAAGTTAACATTGGAATTGGTGGACACAGTAACATATCCATCTTCAGTGTGAGGGGCACAGTCCAGTCTGCAGAGGGCCTGCAAAGAACGAAAGGGGAGGTGGGAGCAAGTCACTGGTTTCTACCTGCCTTGTTGCTTATGCTTGAGCCACTCTTCTGCTCTCTCTGTCTCTGTCTCTGTCTCT
>CABHPH010146752.1:0-12500 GCA_902168325.1 Peromyscus nudipes | reverse complement strand
CTCCTCAGCTCCTGGCAACTGCTAATCTGCCTATCGATTAGCTTATTCTGGAATTTCAATTCAATGGGATCATATAACATGTCTTTTTTGACTGGCTTTCTAGGCTCACCTATGTGAGACACACACACACACACACACACACACACACACACACACACATCAGCATTCTTTTTATTACCAAGTATTCCAGATCGTGGAGTATAGCACATTTCATTTATCTGTTCATCCTTAGTTGGTGAACATTTGAATTGTTCATATATTTTAGCTATTCTGATAATACCACTATGAATATTTATGTAAAAGTTCTTGTATGGTCATATGTTTGATTTCTTTTAGGTATCTGCCTAGGAGTGGCATTGTTGGACTATATGTTAACTGGGATGGTTAATATTGATCATTAGCCTGATGCAATCTAGAGTCACTTAGGAGACAGCTTCTAGATTAGGTCAACTGCAGTGAGAAAACCCATTCTAAAAGCAGGTTTTACCATTCCCTGGACTTGGTTTCTGAAATGTGTAGAAAGGAGAAAGCTAGTTGGGCAATAGTGTTTACCACCCTCTGCTTCCTGACTGTACATAAAATGTGACCAGTTGCCTCAAGCTCCCACCTCCATGACCTACCTCCCCACCATGGTAAACTGTCCACATTTGAACTCTAAGTGGAAAACAAATATTCCCTCCTTTAAGTTTTTGTGTGGGCATGTTAGTACACCAAGGAGACAAGCAATTAAAACAGAAACTCTGTTTAACATTTAAAGTTTATTTTAAAATTTTTGATTAATATGAATCAATTAGACGCATTACGTCATTCCTGTAGTGGTATGGTGTTTATTTAGCATGTGGGAGGCTCTGGCTTAATTTCCCTGGACAGCAAAGACTAAACAAGCAAACACATACTAATGGGGTACAGTGTGGTATTTTAATGCTTGCACAGAGCGAATGCTGATTGTATTCAGCCTGTCTTTATCCATCGGTCCACCTCCACTTACCAATTGCTAGCAATCTACATCCAGGCCAACATTTTTCGTTAGCTTACAAATATGAGAAAGGACATGTGGTACCTTTCTGTGTCTGACACTTAACCGAATTCATCAATTCCATGCATTTTGAGGCAAAAGATAGGATTTCATTCTTCTTTATGAATACCATTTCTCTCTCTCTCTCTCTCTCTCTTTCTCTCTCTCTCTCTCTCTCTCGGTGTGTGTGTGTGTGCATGTGTGTGATGTGTGGGTAAGCACACACCTTCCATATCGTGTGTATGAGTATGGAAATCAGAGGCCAACCTTGAGTCTCAGTCCTTGTCTTCCACCTTATGTACGTAGGGTCTCTTCTTTGTTTTTTAGATGTGTACAGCAGGCTAACTGCCTTGATAGCTTCCATTGATTCTGCTGTCTTCACTTTCCATCTTGTTGCAGGGTCACTGAGATTTTAGACCCAAGCACTACACTGACTTTTATGTGGGTTCTGGAGGGACAACCCCTAAATGCTCATGTTTGGGCAGCAGCTCTTCGCCCAGGGAACCATTTCCCCAGTCCTTTCTATATGTCTTGAGGAACTGATAAACTATGTATCAGAATGGCTGCAGTATTTTACGTCGATGCCAGCAGCTTACGGGCTTTATTTTTTCACATCCTCATCAATACTTGTTACTGTCAGTCTTTTATGCTGTAGCATTCTAGTAGGTCTCATTTGACACTTTTGGGGATCTGAGGTACCTTTTTGCTAGTGGAATGATGCTTAGACATCTTTGCATGTGCTTGCTGCCTTTTGAAACATGTCTTTTAAGATCCTTTGCCTATTTTTAAGTGGGACTACTTATCTTTTTATTGTTGAATTATAAGTTATTTTTACATTGAGGAACCAAATCCCTCTTTTTTTTTTAACGATTTTGAAATACTTTCTCTCATTCTGTGTCATTTCATTTCCTTGAGGTGTCACTTACAGTTCAAAATTGAAAAATTTTGATAAAACTCAATGTGTTTGTTTTTCTTTGTTGTTTGTGTTCTTCATGATGTGTCTGAGGGGTGGCTCTTGATTAAGACGGATAAAGTGCCCCTCCCCCATCACAGGAAGGGGACACAGGGATGAGGTTGAGGTACCAAGAAGGCAGAGCACCCGGTAAGGAGAGCTTTCATTGCTTCATCAGGTGGGCGGGTTCCTGCCTGTTTAGTGAAAGGTTGTGTTTTCAAAAGGCTTCCCTGGTTAAACATACTTTAGATTCATACAAGTATTTTGTTTGCACATATTATATTTTCATTTGAGGAAAGAGGAAGTGTTTAAGTCTTATATATTTACCTCTTACTCTACCAAATCAACTATGATTTAAATAAGGCTTCTCTGTCTCGAATTTAAAGTTCCTTCCACTTGAGAATCAATTTCATGATGTTCTTTTCCATAGAATGCCAATCTGCGCCCTCTGAGCTGTCCTTGTGCCCAGCTCATGAGGGCTTAACCTCTGTTCTCTGGCGACTGAAAGGACTCAGGGACTTTGTGATTGGTAGAAGCAAGGTCAAACCATGTGCAAATTAAATAGGAAAACTAAAAGAAAAAAATTAAATTCAAACACTTGTAGGGTTTGGTGTAGAATGTTTGAAGACTATTTTGTACCAATGGTAGTAGGGAGTAAATGAAATGATTTCATATTCTTTGAAATACACTGTATGTATATGCACTATTTGGTGCAGTTTTTAAAGTGAAAATGTTAAAAACATAATCAATGTTTTAAATTTATTTTTATTTTATTTCATATTTATCAGTGTTTTGTCTGCATGCATATCTGTGTATCATATGTGTGCCTGGTGCCTACAAAGGTCAGAAGACAGCTTGGAATCTCCATCCCCTGGAACTGGAGTTACAGATGGTTGTGAGCTGCCATATGGGTGCAGGGATTCAAACCCAGGTCCTCTGGAAGAGCAACCAGTGCTCTTAATTGCTGAGCCATCTCTCTAGTTTCAGAATTTGTTTAAAATCAGTATCTCTTCCATGGTCATGAGCAGACCTCTACACTATTAGAAGCAGAGACCTCATTTAGAAACTGCATGCATGAGTGATGGATTAGTTTATGTCCATCAGAGAAACAGAAGCAAGAGAGCATATGAAGGTGAGAAACTGGCTCAAGATATAATGGAGGCAGGAAAGTAACAAGATTCACAGTGTATGGGCTTGGGAGTCAGTGGTGCTGATGGTGCAGTTCCAGGCTGAATCTGAAGGCCTGAGAGCAGACAAGTTGATGCTCTGGGTTCCAGCCAAGTCCAAAGTCAGGAGAAGACTACATATCAGCTTGGAAACAGTCAGAGCAGAGGAATCTTTATTAACCCCACTCTGTTATGTTCAGACCTTCAGCTGGTTGGAGGACACTCACTCACATGGTGGGGGTGACAATCTGGGTGTCCCAGTCTAACAATTCAAATATTTATTTCATCTAGAAACAACTGTCAGAGATGCACACAGAATAATATTTAACCAAATATTTGGGTATCACATGGTCCAGACAAGGGGACGCATAAAATTAACCATCCCATGGGTATTATCAAAACTTAGCTTCATTTTTCACTAAAATCTCTAGAAAATAACTTCTTAAAATTATATGGAGTAGACAATGGAGTAATGTGACACTGTGCATTTATATCTCAGGATGCTGGAGCAACCTAAAGAAAGAAGTGTCTCAAGGTGACAGGATGAATTTTAATCGGATCTCGCTCTCACACCTACGCTGCCAACATCTGAGACCACTCCTTATTATAGATTCACATAATTGGGTAAGGTTGAACCAGTGCCCAGGATTCAGGGCAGTAGATGAGTCTACTAATCCTTTCAGTGGGCAAGCAGGCTCTCCTTCTGTACACATTTGGGAGACAAAGTTCTCGAGGCGGTGATTGCTAGTGGTCCTGAATTTAATTATTACCAACTCTTGCATTAATAAGGGGAAATGCAGCTTCAGCAGGCCAAGAACATAGCCTTCAATCTGTTCCCAGGCTTAGAAATCACAGTACCTTCAGATGGGAAGGACTCTTCATATCACTAGTGTTGCCATTTTGGAAATGTCAATGACTGCTCAGTGTGTCCCAGGGAAGGTTTTGGCTCTGGGATGTGAAGTGAGAGATGGCATTCACTCTGCAAGCCTGTGCACAGCATGGCTGCTCTTTCTGCCCTCATATCTGTATCTTTTAGAAAAAATATTTCAAGCTTTTCTGGCAGCTGAATGCTAAGTTACGCTTATTATAAGATATTCAAGGGTTCCACAAACAGAGGACCAGGAAAAAAATAGTTGGAAAGAGAAAAATATACTTAATGACAGTTCAAAGGAGGGGGCCCAGAGAGGCAGTGTACAGTAGGGCATGGGTGACATTATATCAGGTAACTCTTACTTCTTATTCCCCTCAGTGGACTTACAGAACATGTGTAGGTGTCTATGAAAACCAGTCAGCCAGCTGCTAATGTGGTTATCCAGTCAATTAGCATTGTCTTCTTTTCAGGATTGTTTTCTGAGGCACGTATAAACGATACAGGCTATGAGTGTATGGTTTGGGGCAGGTCAAAATGTTAAGGTCATGCAGGTTTCTGTCATGGTCAGGTTAGAATAGAGATGAAATCTTTTCTACGAGTGTGTGTGTATGTGTGCATGCATGCGTGTGTGTGTGTGTGTGTGTGTGTGTGTGTGTGTGTGTGTAAATTCTGAGATTTTAACCTAGGCCTTGGGCATGTCAGTCTAGTGTTCAGTCACTGAGCTCCTTCCTTTCTGGTTTAACACACCACAATTTGGGGTCAGGAGAAAAGAGACCCAGTGATGATGAGTGCAGTTACTGACTGCTTCCAACCGGACAAACCTGGAATATGAGCAAGAGGCTAAAACACTTTTTCTTGCATGCTTTCAAACCAAGAGATAGTAAGTTGAAACTAACCTCAGTCCTGTCTCCCTCAATCATAGGAAGACAGTCTGCTTTGAACTCCCTTGCTGTATGTGGTTACTATCTTTATTATTTCTACCTTTTAAATTTGATAATACAACTATTTGAGTAGACGCCATAACATAACAAATTTTGCATGCATTTTGCAAATGAATGAATGTGTACCCAATTCAGGTTGAACCATAATAGATTGCATATGGAGTAAGAGAATGAATTAAGACTCTTAAAGAGACAATACATTCTAAAATCTTGGAAGCTGAGTTGAATTTCAAAAAAGTCATTTTTTTTAAGCAAAAGTTTTCTTAATCATTTACTACTTATGTTTATATTATATGAAGGAAACATTTAAAAATTTGAATGCTTCTGTTTGAAATCAATCAGTGTACCAAATGTCCTTGATCCTATATCCTCAAGTTTGTCTTGTGAAACATGCCATGCATGCAAACTGGGCAGTGAAATGAATCCGCAAGTGGGAAGAATGACACGACACAAATCTCCATGTTTTCCCCCAGCCTGGTTATGCAGGACACTCAATCTAGAGACTGCTCTATACTTTCCCTTTAAATAGCCCACCACACACCCTTCATCCTTCACAACCACTGCCAGGGAGTGCATTATTCTCTTGCTGTTGTTTATACTTTTATTTTTCTTTGTATCTCTATTAGTGGACACCTGTGAATACATAGCAAAGAAGGCATTCTTTGGTGTCTTCTAAATCATTTACAATAATGTTCTTGGCTGAAAGAATAGTGTAATAATAGCATCATTCATTCCTGGTTTGAATTAAAGACTTGTGAAATTTCAATAAAAATCTCCCACGGAATTTTAAAATGTCATTATTAAATTTGTATGGTGTATGAAAAGCAAAAAGTACCAACACTCTTGAAAATTGGAGTAACATATATGTGGGTGCTTGGGTGCTTTATCTCCTAGCTATCAGGAGCTGGGGTGTAAGACAGTATGGCCCTAGTGTAGAGATGGACCAGTTAAAACATAGGACAGAACAATTAGTCTAGAAAAAGATCCATTGCTACATAGTAACTTGATCTAGAAGCTGCTCTGCAGATCACAAGGGAAGGAACTGATCTACCTAGCAAACAATCATCCACATAGGCAAAAATGAAATTATGTGTCCACTTCAAATCATTCATAATAAGGCATTCTTATTTAATAAACAGGAGTATGAAAGTTAAGAAGGTTAAAACACTTAAACTTGAGAAGATAAATATAGTAGAATGTCCTCATGAGGTTTGGTTATTAATTTTTACAAGATTAATGAACAAGTACAAAACAAAAGGAAATGTGGATAAATTCAGTTTAATTAAAAAGTAAAACTCCAGTTTTTGTAACACATCATAAAAGGAAACAATAACTCCAAAATATACTTGGAACAAATGTAGTGGATAAAGATTTAATGGTCTGAACATATCAAAGACCTCCCATCAGTTGCTGAGCAAAAGAGAACTAAATTTAAAGATGTGCAAAAGACATTCATATAAATTTAAAAAATCTATATCCGTAAACATAAAAAAGATGTGCAACCTTGTTATGGTTTGTGAAATTCAAATCAATATCACAGTGAAACTATTTCATGTCTTCCATATTGGCAAAAGAGGAGAGGGTTGGTGCACCAAATATTTTTGAGAATGCGAAGAAACAGAATAGGATCTCAGCCATCTGTGATAGAACATAAACTAGTTCAAAACATTGTGATGCTCAGGAACACAAACTCTGCCTATTGCCACTTTTATTTGGAAACTAAAATTGCTGATCTCACAGAAATAGAGAATAGAATAGTGTTTACCAGAGGTTGAGAATGATATGGAGGAGAAAGTGATATGAAGAAGATGGCTAATGATAAAGGGGTTCAGACATAAGGCATCCCACTTTGGAGGAGAGACACAGGTCATTAAAAGGTCAAGGAAACATTCTGTCTTGCAGACAAACTCATTAAGACACAGCTGTTAAGTAGGAGGTGAAATGAAAGCATGTTCTAAAGGGAGGTGAAACATTCCATCCTGAAAATGTTTGTTAAATTCAGGAAGTAAACAATTTAAAGGCTTCAGGAAGTCCCTAAAACTGACCAAATACACTAGACCCCTCCATCCCCAAGCAAAAATAAGCAGTAAGGACTGCCCCCAAAAGACAGATCAACCAAACTGCCTGGAAGGAGCAGAATGAAGCTGAGTTGCTTGGAAGAGCTTCAGAATAACTGAACTACCTGGAAAGGACACTCTCCAACCAGTTGAGTTGTCTGCAGGCCGTGCAGTGGGCTCCAGGTTTCCAGCTTCTGTGAGCTGACACCCATGCTGGGGTGGGCTTTGGTGATGCAGCTGTCTTTGAGTAAGCCCTCACCCACGTTTCTTAAGTAACCCCATTAAAACTCATTGGTTCACCAAGTTGCACTTGGGCGGTATTCTCACTTTGGTCTGCTGCCAGTTCCATATCTGGGGTGACTTAACGTTTGCTCACATCTCCTCAGGAATAGTGTCACATAACGCATATAAAATGATGTTTTACAGCACAGATCGACAAAGTTGGTTGTGTATTTTCAAAGCAGACAGTAAAGTTCGTTTGAATTTTTCAAAATTTTATTTAATTTTGTGTGTGTGTGTGTGTGTGTGTGTGTGTGTGTGTGTGTGCTTGTGTGTGTGCTTGAGTGTATGCATGTGTGCTACATGCATGCAGGAACTTGCAGAGGTCAGAAAAGACATTGGATTCCCTGGATCTAGAATTACATACAGTTGTGAACCGCCATGTGGATGGTCCTCTGCAAAACAGTAGCTCTTTTAGCCCTGGAGACATCTCTCCAGCCCCATACAGATAGTTTCAAATTTTCCTACTACAATGAAATGATAAATATTTGAGGTGGTGTATATGCTAGTTACCATTATACAGTGTATGTTTATATGTGATGAAATGTTATACTGTACCTAATAAAATATATAGTTCTATCAATTGGAAAAATATTTTAAAAGCCTAGTGTTACACACTTAATAAATTTAAGCATACCATATTACTTTTGTAATGGAAATTAATGCCATAAAAGGTGTCTGTCTGTTACTTGGAATTATCTTTGGATCCATTTAGAAATATGGCTATCCTGAGAAGGGACAGTAGAAGGTTTGAATCCATCCATTGTTGGGAGAACTTGCAATTGATCCCATGAAACCTGGTGCTTTTGATGGATGGTTAGCTCCTTAGGAAAACACGAAACTTCATCCTCGGTGCTAAAAAATAATTCATGTAACCAAAGTTAACAACTTTCTTTACATGTGCTAGCATCTTCCACTGTACACACATATACACCTTCAATGGGAGCTCCACCTGAACTCTTCACCACGTAGATATCTAGGCATTGTCTAGTCCTCTAGACTTCATGGTGAAGTCAGGAGTCAACTTTTCAGAGACCTCTCCTGAGCTGGTAACCCAGTTCTTCCCAGAGACCTTGAAACACAATGAGTTGACTTTACATTTCTAGTGCCACGTATCAATAGTAACAAAAAGAACAGCAAAAACAAAATAACAAAATAAAAACTCAAGTTGATTTTCTCTCTCTCTCTCTCTCTCTCTCTCTCTCTCTCTCTCTCTCTCTCTCTGTATGTGTGTGAATACATAGCACACATGGAGGCCAGGGGACAGTGTTTGGTGTTGGTTCTCACCTCCCACCTTGTTTGAGACACTGTGTGTGTGTGTGTGTGTGTGTGTGTTTGTGTGTGTGTTGTTCACTGCTGTATATACCAGGCTACCTGGCCTGCAAGTTTCTAGGGATTCTCTGCCTCCTATGTCTCTCTCTATAGGAGATGTGGTATTACAGACATGTACTATGGCACCAGGCTTTTTGTGGGTGCTGGGATTTGAACTCTGGTCCTCATGCCTGTTTGCTGTGGATATAGGAAATACAGTAGAGCAAATGAAAAGGTGGTTATGTGATAACCTAATTCCATCCTACCCACTATCATTGAAAACAAAAATACTTTGTGTGAAATAAAGGAGATAAAGTAGAAATTACAAGCAATTGCTATGATCCACTCAGAAGCATGGGCAGATGGAAGTTTAAAATAACATTTTCCACTAAAAGTAACTAGTGATCCATGGAAAGATGGCAAAGTCTAAGCATGAGTGAGAAAATGTGAAGATTAACTTGGAAAATCTTGTCTGGGAAGATAGCAAGAAAGCTACCAAAATCCACTGAGGTTTTGCCAAAAAGTTTCAGGAGCTAGCTTAGGTTTGTCCAGATGTGGGGTAAATGAACTCCAATAAGTTAACTGTAATGAATTTAAATGAAAAGGTGATAAATCCATGAATGTCTCATAAGTTTATAAACCTTCTAGGGAAACAAATGTACCTGCTTCACAGAAGGGCAAGAGGGGACCCTCTCACCAATTTAAAACTGAAGCATGAATGGAAAGGGGCATACATTTATCCAGTAGTTATCATGAAATATATCAGCTTGAACATTAGATGGATGGAAGTTAATCTTTGTAGAATTTCTATGAATAAATAAAGGCATGATTCAATTAGAATATCACCGTTTAGCCTCCCTTGTTGATCTCCTGTATCTCAGCCTTGAACACTAGTGACTGTTGACATTATAAAAAGAGAAGTAAGGGGATGGACATAGCCTCAGTGGAAGGCTACACCACTGTTCATGAAGTGCTCTAGCTAAAGCAATCAGATCTGAAGCAAAGCAACCCTCTGTATCTACCCAGCAATATAGGAAAAGTTATGGATAAAGGCACCATGGAGAATAATCAGAGGAATCCAGATAATTGGAAACTGGACAAGTGATCTGGTTTCTTTCCTTAACAGATGCATTGCACAAAAAAGAATAAGAAGGGACATTTATAAATCTAACATATCAACTATTTGGCAAGTATGAAATTCATTTGGGGTTTGTTCCAAACAAGCAGATTATGAAGTTAAACAAAAATACTACCTTTGCTCATCTCAGTATTCAAAAAACTAAGTATCCCCCAACCAATGTCACTTTTCTCATATATATATGGAAGATTTAATCATTCCTTCTTCCTAGGGCTTTAGTACAACAAGGGCATTGTAAGGACTAAATAAGTATCTGTTGTTGCTATTTTTATTACTATGGTTGTTACTGAAAGCTTTGGAAAGTTCTAGAATTTGACTAACATATGCAAAATTGAGAGAGGAAAAAAAAGAACAAGCTGGGAGAGCCAACATAGACTGTCAAACAGGTTGGCAATAGGGGTGACTGGTGAATGGAGAAGACAGACATAGGATATAAGAGAAGGAAGGCTGAAGAACACCTTTGTCTAGAGTTTTCAAATTATCCATACCCTGCTACCAAGTGTTCGGAGCCACTGGCATGCCTTTGCTAAGAGTAGAGAATATAATCCCAGAGGAGTAGACACAACATCCAGGGTGCTTCTGGTTAAGTTAGACATTTGTTCAAGGCCGCCTTTCGAGACCGGTAGACCAGAACTCTAATGCAGGTTTCAGAGCTGTTGACATCATGGCTTGCTTTCTTCTTCAGTCCTCCATCCTCACACACAGATTTTCCTTCATGTCAAAATGACAAAGTGGAGGTTGGTGCACGAAGGACAAGTGCTGTTTTCTTTGCAGTGCTGCCAGAAATGATCTCGGAACAGGAAAACATACAACAGGTTGTATAAAGAGGGAGATTAGCCACCTTCTATTTTACTACTTGGTCTTTACTCATTTTAATGTTCCCTGAATAGTAAGACTAGATGAAAGTCTCCGGATGAATCTCTATGAATCTAACAGAAAGGAAGCATGCATCCGAGAACGCAGCAGGAAAGAAAGAGTACACATGCTTTAATCTTCACAATGGCCTTGTGGAAGTGGTAACAGGACTACTATGGCATATTTCAGTTGAGGAAACTCTGGTTATCACTGTGAAGGACTTGCTAAGAGCAAATAATGCAGAAAAGGGCTGAGCTGGGTCCCAAACCCCGACAGCTTGTATATGCCACACCAGTGCCGAGGTTCAACAGAGCCTTCAACAAAAGGGCAGGTTCTCAAATTTCCACAAATATGAAAAATCTTTCGCACTAGTTAAAAAGATAACTAGATGATTCCCCGTATTCCCCATCCTTCCTTGGCAAGCATGAATGCAAATCCTGAAACTGACCAATTACTAAGAGGGCTGGAGGTCCAGTTGAATGGTAGAATGCTCACTTGGCACGTGCAAAGCTCTGGGCTCCATTTCCAGCACCACAAAAACCAACAAGAAAAGGAAAATTATTCCAAGTGAACTAACGGCTCCAATAAGATGGCAGTTGTTCCTGCTTTCAATGCCCTATGTACCTCCTATTCTTTTAAGACCCTACCCACTGCTTGCAGTTGCACAGGGCCTGTCTGACATGCTCCTCTATGCTTGCAATTGTTCCTACTCAGTTAATGATCATTATGCAACAGGAGAAGGCGATCAGTCTCACTGAAGACACTACCAGTAATAAAACAAATTTTCTCTTGTTCTCGTAATTTGCTGCTATTATCATTACGGAAATCATATCGTCTAATGATGGAAGAAAATTTTCATTTCTGGTGGTTTTAATAAAACAGATTGCGTCTGAGGATCCCAATCTTTATTTGAAACTTGGTTTTGAGCTGCGCTTGGGGTTAGAAGCTAGAAGGGATATCCCTAACCTTGAGTAATCTTCCTGGGACTGAACATATGGTCACAGATCATTTTTTTCCCTCTATAGAGCTGTGGTAAGGACAGCAGACGGAACATAAATACTACTTCCCTGGCTTCATTTCTCCTTCCTACAAGGTCATTGTACTGGGTAGTTTTCTCAGAGCTGTGACTGAGAGCTGTCAAGATGTGAGTTAATCGAGGAAAGTTTGTTCTGACTTACATTTCAGGGGGATCATTCCACCGTAGCAGGGAAGGCGAGCATCGGAAGCAGGAGGCCGGAAGATCACATGCCATTCACACTAGGAGGAACAGAAAGTTCAGGAAGTAGGGATGGGCTATGAAACCCCAAGGCCTATTCTCAGTGTCCCACTACCTTCAGCAAACATCCACCCTCCAAAGGTTCTACAGTCTTCTTCAACAGCAACACCGTCTTGGGAACAAGTATTCAAATACACGAGCCTATGGGGATATTTTACATGCAGACCACAAGCACCATTCGAAGGTCAAGAGTTTTTGGCTTTCTTTTGGGCTTTCCATGTTCCCGAATCTCCCCTCCATGCAGGGAGTGTGTCTAGCATGAGCATACTGTCAGAATTGTGACTTCATATGTACATCTGTTCTGTAGTGTCCAGAAAAACGAAGTTTCCCTGAAGTCACCCATGGTTACTGAATCTCCCACTGTTTGAGAGAAAAATCTTAAGGGTTATAAAAGAAAACTGGAGATGATTACGGAAGACAAGCTTTTCTAACATTCCTTACAGATAGTCATAGACGATTATAGTGTTCTCAGGTACCTTTGGTGATTCTTTTATATGTCTTAATGCTAACATACTAAGTATTCTAAGCATTGAACTAGACTATGTCTTCAATTTGTCATCCTTTTTGTAAAAATTGAAAATAGATTTTTTAATACAAAATATTTTTATCATGAATTTCCCTTGCCTCAACTCCTCCTAC
>CABHPH010146751.1:0-25592 GCA_902168325.1 Peromyscus nudipes | reverse complement strand
TGTAGATGTCTTAGCCCCTAGTAATTTTGTTTGAATCACTAACCACTTTGGTCTCTTAATGCTTCCTTTGTAAAATTCCTAGCCCACAGCTAACATAGCTTCCAGCTTTAAAATGCTATGGTTCCCTAAACTATATATGTAAGACATACAGGACAATGGTCACCAATCACAAATCTAAAACAAAAGAAAAAAAAAAAAAAGGATCCGACAACACAGAATTTAAGCTGGAAAGAACCCTTACCAAGTAAGCAGCTTTAAAACTGTGAGTATTTTAAATACATTTAACCACAATTACAAACTGAGAAAACATACAATCAACACTCAAATTACCTGTTGCAAGGGGGCCTCTGATAGCATGGAAATCAAGATTTAGAGACAAAGAAAAACCTTTATGTTAGGCAACAATTTCAACTTTTTTCCTCAAGGCTGAGACTAGGTATTCAAGGTGTTTCTTCTCAGTGACTGGTGAAGGCTCTGCCTTGGGTAGCTCTGAACTGGCACTAATCAACTATTTGTTCTGGGGATGCCAGCAAGGCCTTGGTCATGATGGTGGGGGACACAACAGGCAAACAAAGAGATAATTAGCTACTTTCAACAAATTTTAAAAAAATCTGTATAAATTTAAAAACTAAGCAGTCTAAAACACAGTAGGTAAAGTAAGTCCAAAACAAAACTTAAATCACTGACCTGTTTATTTCCTAAAACAGACATAATTCATATAAAATTTCCAGCATTATCTTAAAATGATAGTTTCAAATTTATTTTAGTTTTATGTATATAAGTGTTTTCCCTGAATATATGTGTACCATATGTGTGCCTGGTGTTTGCAGAGGCCATAAGAGGGTGTCAGATCTCCTGGAGTTACAGATGGTTGTGAGCTGTCATGTGAGTGCTGGGAGCTGAACCTGGGTCTTCTATAAGAGCAGTCAAGAGCTCTTAGTTGTCTCTCCAGACTTCCCTTAAAATGATTCTGATCCTAACCTAATTTGGGATAATTAGGAATATTTTTGATTCTATGATGTCCTAATTTATTTGGGATTAAATATCACTAACTTATTTTTTCTTAGAGGCATATAATCATTCTATGGGTATATATTTCTTAATTTTTTAAAAAGATTTTATTTTATTTTAAATCATGTATATATGTGTGACTGTGTATGAGTATGTACACAGGGGTGCAGCTACCTATAGAGGCCAGAAGAGTGTGTAGGATCCCTTGGATCTGGAGTTACAGACGGTGGTGGGCTGCCTAATATGGGTGTTGGGAACTGAACCTGGGGCCTCTTCAAGAGTAGTGTGTGTTCTTAACTGCTGAGCCACCTCTCCAGCCCCTGTCTGGATTTCTCTTGTTCAGAAAACCAACCGTATCACCTCCATAGAAGTCCACTGTAGAGAAGCAATCATGCTTTAACTGATGGGCAGAAGCCAGGGCCCTCATTATGAATACAACTTAGTTTGTTCCATGGTAAATACAGCTGCATTACAAGGGACGTGAGGCCACTGGGAAGAAGGAAAGTAGGAGGAAAGTACGCTAGACAGAGAGCACTTCAGCCCTGCAATTTCCTGTGGAAAGCCCCTACTAAAGAAGGAGAATTACAAGTGAGTAGACCTGGGAAATTTTGTTTTACTTCTTGGTGACACTTCGTCGGTCATGTTACGCCCCCAGACAGGAGCATGGCAAAAGAGAAATGACAGTCTGAGTGTCAGACTGAGGTTAACCAAAACAGTGCATGCTCTGCACAGCATGATGTAAACAAAAGCAGGAAGGGGGAAACACCAAAATTTCTATTGATTTCTAGGATAACATCAGCAAGTGAGCTGAAAAATGGCTTCACTTTATACATGGTCTTTCTAGACCAAACCAAACCAAACTCTTTCAAGTTGTAACTAAATTGTCTGGCCTGTGTTAATAAACTGACACACAAGAGTAAGGAGTAGCTATGCACTTTGAGCCTTGGAGAAAATAGCCAGCAAGACACTAGCATCTATTGTTTTTTCTTTATCTATCAGAAGAGTGTAACTTCCCTGTACCAAAATCTTGATTAGCCCTTGTTATAAAATTATGATTTATTAAGGAAAAGTCTTTCTAAAGGCATATAAAAAAAGAGCCACAGAATCCCCAACTGTAGAGCTCACGTTTGCTCAGCTTCTTCCCTTCCTTCTCTGTAGTCTTCCAGGTCAGTTCTGAGCCACTGCAGTGACAACCATTTCACTCTGTCCTATGTCACCTGTGAGTCCCATGAAACCCATGTCTCCTGGGACTCCAATTCATTGCTCCTTATTTTGCCCTCTTGTGACGACAGGGCATATTTTATCTTCTCCCAGGACAGCTATTCCAATACTTGAGGGCCCCCAAGACTAGCCTGTAAACTGTAACTATTCCCAGGCTCAGGAACCACTTCTCCTGTGAGGAAGGCTTGAGTGCACTCACTACACTGGTCATCCGAACCCACTCACAGGGGACTTCTACTCTCTGTCCAGCAGCTTGCACACATCTCAACAGGGCAGGTGAGAGAGACCATCACCTCTTGGGGCTTATGTACCATATTTCCATTAATGTCACCTAATGAGGAGTGACTTGTCTGGCAGCTGCAGGCCTTGCAGGAGCATGCTGAGTGTATCAACTACACTCTCTGTACATGCTTGGCTGCTGATTCATTCCTCTGCCCTGTGTGTCTCTGTTCAACATCACAAGGCTTAAAAATTTGGCACTTTGCTCCTGCTTTCAAGATTAATTTGTATTTAAAGTATCTGTTATCTATCAGTTCTTGTCAAAAACTTGATAAGAACCTTAAAGCCATCAAGGCTAAAACATATATGGAAATGGTTAGGAACAATCCCTTGGGCTGATCTCTCCAGGATGACATCACTAGCTCAGAAGATTCTGTTAATCTCTGAAGGGCCAAAGCAGGCATTTCCAGTCTCTCTCCATCATCTCAGCACTCTAGAAGTCTTATAACAGCGGCAGTGAGGCAGACAGTGTGATGGGCCTACCTCTCTGACATTCAGTGTGCCATTGGCACCCCATCATTAGAGACAGGGAGTGACTACAGAGCTAGGGGTGCTTTCCAGTAAGGAAGGCCTCCACCCACTCCGGACACACACACACACACACCACACACACACCACACACACACACACACACACACACACACACACACACACCACACACACACACACACACACACACACACACACACACACACACACACACACACTGCAGAGCATCCTCCAATAATTCCCAGGAAACACCCCAATACCATCTCATACATGTCTGCTGCTTGGCTACTCCCTGTGAGCCTGGGACAGAGGAACGATCTCATTCCTGTGTGTGACCTCAGAGCCAGCACCATGCTTAGCAAGTGCACTGTATATATGTATGTACTTCATGAATGTGAGAAGGCCAAGAGGGCGCCAAATGACATGGAGCACTGTGAGTTTACTGGGTTCAGATTCTAGAATAACCATTTAGTCAAGACTTTGATAACAAAACAAACTGACTTCACAATAATTTCTAAAGGGTCTAGTTTATCTCATACAAATGAAAGGTTATGTGAGGCTGATTAATACCAACAAGTCAGTAGGAATAGGAAAATTCCTAAAATTCAACATAAACAAAATAGTCTAACCCTATAACTTCAGGAAAAATGTAACCAAAGAAAATATTATTCTGGTTGATTATTCCCTTCTGAATTTTGGTTAAAAAATGCAAAGAAAGTTTCAACTCTGTTTGTTAGGTTGCTAGGGCTGATATTAGCATAGTAACTCTAAAACCATACTATCTCCCTGTGTGTTTGGAAATATTGTGGGACCAACCAACCGCGTAGGTGTTACTGCTATGATTGGAAATGAGGGTCTGCGTTACTGGGGAAAGAGACACAAACATGGGCTGGGGTAAGGGAGGAGTGCCTGTGAAGCTGGCTACGATTAGAGGTGTGAAACAGGCTTTGAACTAAAGACTGAAGAAAAGACCAATGATCTGGCCTAGTGAAAGTCTAGAAAATGCCACTCTGCTAAGAGGAGTCAGGGCTTCTTGGACGGATGACTCATTTCAGGACAGGGTAGGAAGAGGGAGGATGAACCTAGATCATGCCAGGAGTGTGAACAGTGGGTGGAGCCATGTCTAAAGGACACGAGAGCCGACATGCAAGACTTCCACTGGTGGTGACTAGCACAGTTCAAACAGACAATAAATAACGGCAGAAATGGTACATGGTAGCTAGAATGACACAAGACTCCAAAACTGTATTTATCTGATGTGATTAGGTCCAAACAGGCTTCAGATTATGAAGCTTTTTAATTTTGGAATATTTGTATAAACTTCACAGTTTGGGCATTTCCAAAAATCTGAACTCCCACCTTATTTGAGACAGGGTCTGTCCGTCTCTGTCTCTCTATCTTTCTCTCTTCCCAACCCTTACTGCATACAAGGCTAGCTGGCCCATAGGTTTCCAGGGAGTCTCCTGTGCCCACCTCCCCTCTCTCTGTAGGAGCCCTGGAATTACAGAGCCTTGCACTACTGTTGTGCATCCAGCTGTAATGTGAGTTGTGGGGATGCGAACTCAGGTCTCTGTGTCTGTATGACAAGTGCTTTACCCCACTGAGCCATTTCTCCTTGGCCCTTTCAGAATACTTTTGATTTTTGTAATTTCAAATTAGGAATGTTTAAACTATATTAAAAATATTTTTTAATGAGTGAGAAGAGAAAAACACTTTGAAAAGTGGAAAAAGTTAAATGCCAACTAACAAAGAAAGAAATAAAACAATTGGCAGAAATGGAAAACCATAAATTTGTAATCAGTTAGAAATTTGATTGAGAAGAGAATCAGCCATGGATACTGAAACCATCAGGATGCAGACGGTGGCCTCTAGCAGGCTTGAGGGATGGAGGTGAAACAAGCATCTCAATTCTAAGCAGTCTGAGGTCCCGCCAGCAGGACAGATCACAAATGGAGCTCAAGAGGAAAAGAGTCAGCAATAGCTCTAAGACCTTTTGGTCTCAGAAACTGGGAGGTGGGTTACCATTTTCTAAGAATGGAAAACTTCAAGTAGGGAATTAAGACTTCAGCTTTGATCCTGGTAAGCCTACCAGATATCCAAATGATAAAGTTGACCGAGCAGCTGAACTTGAATCCTGGATTTCAGAGAAGACAAAGGTGGAGAAAGTAATTAGAAGATATGCGTGTGCCTGTACAGAAAGCCAGGAGAGGAGAGGTAAAGACAAGCTGGTTTTGGTCAAGTGTTCATCAAACCCGACCAAACACTGGGATGGTAACACTTCCTTCCCTGGCAGAGCTGAAAAACGTTTGCAACAAGATACCACAAGAGCTCAGTAAGACTAATGGGAATTATGTATCTCCTTACATCTACTATATTTCTATTACTAATTGGGGTAATAATTGAGTACCCAAAGAAAACGAAAAGGAATTTTTGCAAAATATGTACTGTAGGTCTTCCTGCATAAAACTAATAAGACATGGTTCTTGTCCTCAAGGGACAAGGCCTAGAGATGAGGAGACGAGCAGTGAGTCAGCACGACAGGCACGCAGGTGTAGCAGGGCCCATGAGGAAGGGACCCAAGAACGCAGCCAAGTGAGCTGGCGAACGGGAACAAACCAGGGCAGACTGTCCGAAGAGGTCATCACATTGAAAAATCATCAAACACGGAAGAACTAAATGATCCAACAAAGAGTGGAAATAAAGCCACATTTTAAACAAATCCGAATTCAGGGCCACAGAGAGGCTCACAGGTAAAAGCCCTTTCTGTGCACACCTGGTAACTTGGGTTTGGCCCCTGGAACCCAGGTCAAAAGCCTTATTTGATGATGCACATCTACAATCCCAGCACATCTGCAGAGAGATGAGAGGCAGACACAGGAGAGTCAGCTGGAAGGAAGCTGAGGGCCAGTGAGTCTGGAGTATGCACCACAGTGGTAACCAAGAGAGATCATGCAGAAGGAGAGAATTTCTCTGCAAAGCTGCCCTCTGACCTCCACATGCATGGGGTAACATTTATGAAAAGAAAACGTGATCACTATGAATGACCATGGGCAGTGGATGGTCTCACATCCATGAATACATGGAATGCTCCAATTGGAGTGGGTGTGGGTGGGTGTGGGGATTAAGAGAAATAGTGGGGAGTGAATATAATCACAATATATTATGACTTCCCAAAGAATAAAAGTATTATATTAAAAAAGGGCTGAGCATGGTAGCACATACATTTAATCTCAGCACTTGGGAGGCAGAGGCAGGCAGACATGTGTGAGTTCAAGTCCAGCAATATCTATATAGTGAGTTCACAGCCAGCTAGGGCTACATAGGAAGACTCTATCTCAAAACAAAACAAAAAATTACACATTATATTTTTAAAATGGTATCTCTGGGCTGGAGAATGGCTCAGTGGTTAAAAACACTTGCTGCTCTTATAGCAAATCCATGTCGCTGCTCACAACCAACTGTAACTCCAGTTTCAGGGGTCTCAACACCCTCTTTCTGGCCTCGATGGGCACTGCATGCATATGAGGCACATACATACATACATGTAGGCAAAAACACTCATACACATAAAATAAAAATAAGTAAATCTTTTTCAAAAAGCTATCTCAATGAAAAAACATTCCAAAGCAACAAAGACCTCAGGATAAGGCAGAAATGACTGTCAATCAGTATTACTAAGCTTGGCCTCTGACAGAAAGCAACTGGGACATTAGAAAAGGCAGCATGTTCCAAACAGCTAGGAAGAGCAGCCTGTGAGCAGCGGAACGCCACTCAGCCTTGACAGAGTGGACTGATACGAAAATCCACATCAGAACACTTCCCTGGGCCAGATACTGCTCTTTATAGTGCTAATTCATTTCATATTCCCAACAACATTCTGAGGTATGGAGTGATTCTGATGCTAGTTTACAGGGGCATGGAGAAGGTGGCTCAAGGTTACACAGTTACTAAGGGGACAGGGCTACATTTGAATTTGGCTTTGCCAGCTCTTGGGTTTGCTGCGTATTCATGCAATCTCACTTTTTGAGAGGTCTTTGGGGGGTACTGCAGATTGTTTAAGATTCATTAAGTGAAAAAAAGTAAGCAATGGATGTTTTCTAGATCAGTAGAGTACATGTGCATCCATAAGCTTTGTACTTATGTTTACATGCATTTTGATGTTCAAGTATAAATGTGCTGACCGGCATAAAGATACCCGGTGAGCCTGTAAATGCATGGGATGTTTGGGAGTGCACTCAAGAAGTTCTTAACAGCCTTCTCTCCAGGGAAGAAAGGAATCTTGGACAAAAGGGGAATTTACTCTTCACTTATATGTCTTTGTGTTTCTTGAAATTTTATTAAATGCAAGTGATATCTGTAGAAAAATAAGTAATATTTTGGTTTATTTTTAAACAAAAGTTTCACCCTAGGAGTGACATAGAGCAGCCATTCTCAAAGGAAGAACCACCCAGATTACACAGCTTTAGGAATTAAAGAGTTTAGGCATTTTAGGCTGATCATAAGAGGGAAGAACTAATTGACACTTGTGACTTCGGATCCTCTGCATTTGACTAGTATATAGAGCTCTGCTTAGTGAGCCACCCACTCAATTCATTCCACGTTGATTGTCTGGCTAACGTCACTTTCAGAATCGGGGCAGAGGGTGGGAATGGCTGTCGCTCGACTGCCACCCAGTCCCACGGCTACCTTTAGAGGCAGATGGTGGAACTACTCAGCAACAGAGGCCTAGGAACGGCCCAGAGGGGACTGCAAGCGTTAATGTCAGCTTCTGGAAAACTCACGCTGCTCACAGAGAGCCCGGGCTGCCGACAGCCTTCAGAGGACTGCTGAGAGACGCAGAAAAGCCAGATGGAAGCTTTTCTACAGGTCTGGTGGAATTTGGTGCTTCCTAATTCTTCCCTTAGAATTTTGAGGGGTTTTTTTGGTTTTGTTTTGGTTTTGGTTTTGTTTTGTTTTTCGAGACAGGGTTTCTCTGTGTAGCTTTGCGCCTTTCCTGGAGCTCATTTGGCAGCCCAGGTTGGCCTCGAACTCAGAGATCCGCCTGGCTCTGCCTCCCGAGTGCTGGGATTAAAGGTGTGCGCCACCAACGCCCGGCCGAATTTTGAGTTTTTAAAATAAATAAATGTCCATTTTGCTTAAACCTTTTTAGTTTTTGTTTTTAAATCTTATTTTGCAATTGGAAGATTCAAATGAGCTTAGAAACTGAGGCAGAAAAGCCAATTTCAACCTGGAAAAGGTTGGTGCTATGCCTAAGTGTGACTGGGGTGTGGCTGTCCTGGCTGCTAGTCATGCTGGGTTGGAAAGTAGAAGAGAAGTAGGCTGGTGAGGAGCAAGCAGGAATGGCAGGTGGAGACCCGGTGCACACGTGTGCAGCCAGTGTCTCCTTTAGCTCCACCGTGGGAGGACCAGGGCTCCGTCAGACGATTCTCTCAGCTTTTGCACACTGACGGACCACTTGTTCACAGTACAAGTAACCGCTGACTACCTTCTATGCCTGGGTATCTTCCAGGTGCTGTTAATACAGTACATGCAAACTTCTGCCCTTGTGGAAATAACAGGCATCTTCGTGGCTTTTTATTCAGCCTACACACATGCCCCAAACGAGCATTTCATGCTACAGATGTGCCAGGGACAATGCTAGGCTGCTTTTAAAAACAGGTTCGTTCTTCATTAACCACACACAATTCCTGCAAAGTAGTTGTCTCTGTTTTCAACTCGTAAACAAAGCAAAGTTTGAAGAGCTTTGGCAACTTGCTGAAGATCGCACCACCTGCAAGCGGCACAATCGGGAAGGAGATCTAGGCTTTGCTTTCCAACACAGTGTCCCTCCCACTAACCCACGGCTCTCTAACTCTCACAAGACCAGCTCCCCACAATAGCACATACCGGCTCACTCCTGTCCTGCAAATCTTTTGGTAACTGTGTTGTGGGTACAGAACCTATTTTCTATGGGAAAAAAATTATCACCTTCTCTTGATCTCACTATTGTTCATGGGGTTAATATCTAAGATGTGATTTTGTAGACGATCATTTTTAATGAAATCTTGAAGCAGTATGTTGGAAATGGGTTGAGTAGTTCACAGAGTTGATGGTTAAATTCACAAATTTATTTTATTTTGTATTTTTTTGCAAGCCAGTTGACTTCACATTAGTACCTTGGAATTTCCTGTGGGAAGGCAACTGGCAGATGTTACAGTTAAGAGCACTACATCTAAGAGACCGCTGTCAAACATTCACTACCATACCCTCCACCTACTCAATAAAAAAATACCTTAGGAATTTCTCTTTCTAGAATACAATATTCAAAACACCAGTACACTGGCAAACCCCTCAGACCTGAAAGGCTTTCTACCCCTACCTAACTATGTAACAACGTTGCACAAGGGGCACAGGGACGCATGTAAAGCTGCTTTCTGAGTGCTGCATGGAATGACATGGCCTTAACCACATACTCCCAGGAACACTGCTTAACCAGTGGGCATGGTGCTCACAGTGAGTGCGTAGAAGAGCGCCTCCCAGAAGTCATACCCGCTCAGCAGCTCAGAACATGACGTCATCTACCTATAGTCTTTCTACAGCCGCAACTAGTCAGAAGAGGTCCTATTACACAATGTGGCAGTCTCTAACCACACTGGCTGGTGTCTTTATAAGAGAAAGGAGGGGGAGATTCAGCTACACAGTCAGGAGGAACAGCCATGTGAAGAGAGAAGCAGAAATCAGAGACGGGGCTGCAAGCTGGGACATGCTGAGGACTGCCAGCAACCACCCCGAGCTTGAAAAAGGCAAGGATTGATTCTTCCCTGAAGCCTCCGGAGGGAGCACGACCCACTGGCAACTTCACTGTGGACTCTGGAGTCTCCAGAACCTTTGGAGAATAAACTTCTGTTGTTGAAAATGACCCAGATTACAGTTATTTGTAATGGCAACCCTAGGAAATGAATGTAACACTGTGCACAGAAGATGCATAGGGCCTGCCAGGATACAGAGAAGGGACCTAACCAAACTAAAAATCCTTCTGCCTCTTGTTTTCTATGAGCTTCCTACAACATCATGTGTTACCTCTAAATACAAGCTTTTGGTATAGTATTCAATTTCATGAAATTTTAAACAAAAAACAGAAGGAATTATGTTTTAGTGCTGACTGTGTACCAGGCATAGAACAACTGAATTTACCTACATATTCTATGAATTTGGTTCTCTATGCCAATTTCACAGGTGAAGAAGTTGAGGCTTAGCCACGCTTCATCACACCACTAATAAATGCAAATCTAGCAAGCGACATTATACCCAGTGCTGGAGGTGACTTCACAGCTGCTGCTTAAAGCCCTGACTATGCTGGCCACAAGCCGAGTACTGCATGCCAGCCTGGGACCCATACACGGAGAAGCACACATGTACAGCCATGTTAACTCCTCCCAGGACTTCAGACAGACACCTGCTGCTCTTCACCCTCCAGCTCACCCTTTCTTCTGGTCTCCATGTCTCTCTGTTCCACTCTGAGGAACCTCATTATCCACTTTGCCATCTGACAATTATTTTTCTGATGTCTAGACCATTTCAATGATATATGGTTTGAAAACGTGTACTTGGCCTTAATTCTTCCCGGCCTGGTTTCAATCCCCAAATCTTCTCTAATACAAGCAAACTTATTTTGTATTAAATGTATCAAACAACTGATAACTCAGGTATCTAAAGATTCTGGGAATTCCTGCTTTTCACTGGTTTGCTGACAATAATACTGACTTGCTTGCGTATGTGTTTCATTTGTGGTCAGGAGTTCATATTTGAACAGATTATATTTTGTTTCTTCCTGCCAGGAATGGAGGGTATCCCTGGACCTGGACTCACTCTATTCATTTCTAGACCTGGTGTTTCTAGAGTCTGTAGGGTGTATAAACTTGAGCTCTGTGTTTGTAAGAGCCAGGCCTGATTCTCTGGAGAGATAGCACATCTTTTGACTCCTCAGGGTCCAGGCTGGAACCTGCCCTTTCACTATGGCTCTGAAGGTGACCCGCTAACAGACACTGCAGCCCTGCAAGAGTCCTGACTTCAGTGGAGGACTCAGTTTCAGGACCTCAGACAGGAAAGACCCAGACTTTATCTTTTATTTCTGTGAGACAGCTAGAAACCACGCCCCTGAATTACTCAGGTCAGCAATTAGGTCTAGGGCAGGATGACCCCAGTATGCATGAAAATCTACTGTGCTTTCAAAATTCCCCCATTGTTTTAATGGCATTTGAGTACTCTCTGTCAGTCTGTCTCTCTGTGTATGTGCCTGTGTGTACTTTAAAAACAGTATACAAAGGCATATGTATCATTATGACATATTCATACATACATCTTGTTGATCTTTCTCCCCGACCTCTTCCTCCTTCAAGTAACCTACATTTTCATACTTTTTTAGAAGTTGATTTATACATTATAGAAAAGGTTTGCTGTGTCTTTGGCATAGGGGCTATATTTTCTATAGTAGGCACGTTTCTCAGTGTTTTACGATGGATTACCTGCTCCACAGACAAGGCTTTGAAACTGAACAAAGCCACCACTTGAAATAAGTTTAGAGGAAAGTTTTCTGTGGAGTAAAGCTTGGGAACCATTCTGGCTTGTCTCCCATGGGGCTTGTGAGGAGATCAGTTTATGTAGTTCTGTGTCTTTATGTACCTTGCCTGCAGCTAAAACATACTGTAGCTGCTAAGTGAGTCTGACTCACAGTGTTTTCCTTTCAGTCCAAAGTCCAGCTACTCTAGGAGGAGTCTGGGCTCAAGCAATTTAGTTTAATTCACGAGTAAACAAAACTAAAGTGTACACACTTGCTCCAGTCTCGGCCGCACACAGGCTAATATCTGAACTATTAGAAAGGAATACTTTAGATTATTTGTCGTTTTAAAAATTACATTTATTTATTTAGTGTTGGCTTTGGGGGGTAGTGCATGCTGTACATGTGGAGATCTGAGGACAAATCTCAGAGTTCATTGTTTTCCTTCACCACATGGATCGGAAGATCAAACTCATGTTGCTAGTCTCAGTGGCACAGGCCTTTACCTGCTGAGCCATCTCTCGGGTCTTGCAAGCCTACTGTCTTAATACTAGATCCTCGGCAGTTTTTCAGGTCACACAGCTTCTCAATTATCATTTAAAAATACAATGATAAAATATTCTATTCCTTGATGACACTTGACTCCTTTTCAACCATGCTAGCACATATTATCATTATAAAATAATAGACATCCTCAGGAAATGACCACAGAAACCTGGTCCACTAGATAACATGCTGTGCTTCATATATGTGAAGTGGGCCCTAAACATCACTGTAGTTGGACATTTTTGAATAATTCTTATGCACACCTATGATTCAGAACTACAGATCTAAGGGACACTGTTAAGTAGAGAGAAGTACTTAGTATCATAATTAATAATATTCCATGTGCTTGAGAGTGTGGGTTCTAGCCATCTGTGTGGTAGATTCAAATTATATCTGAGTGATTTCTGAGCTCTTAATAATGAACCATTGAAAATTCCCATTGTTTTATAATGAATCATCTACTTGCATAATGTATACAGAAGTACTATCTTTAGTAATTGTTATTGAGAAATAAACAGTAACAAAACATTTACACCCAAGGAAATGATAGTTTTTATCCAGTTTGTACAGCAGCTAGTTAGGCTGATGGCAGCCCTAGTTTGGTGATGTATTTACTAAGAGGCTTCTTATTTAAAAAGCATGGGATCTCACATCACACTGCTTACACTAGAACCCTGGGCCTCACTCCTGAAAGGCAGTGGGACTCGGGCAGAGTGGCTCAGCTTTTTTCTACACTTCCACTTCCTCGTGGACAAAAGGAGGATCAAGAAGCTGCTTCTGTGCAGTGTTGTGATGACCGCAGGAGAAGGGTAAATGAGCATGGCCAGCTATCCTTACGTCCTTCTGTTCCGTGCACTGGGGCCAAAGGTGACAGTGAAAGTCTGCATGTACCCTCCATCCCACCTCCATTAGACCTCAAGAAAGTGAACACCATTTGGAAGACTCTGACCTGGAGTCCACTTAGGAGGAAGGAGGGGGCCTGTGGGAGAGCCAGTAGCAGCACCTCTGGACCTGCCGAAGACTGAGAAGTCCCTGACTACGGAGAAGGTGCTTGGAGACACCTGAGGACCATATGTGGCTTCCTGATTGAATGGTGGATGCAGTAATCCTCTTCAAACAGAGACTACTTCGATCACAGATGACCATACAACCAACCATCCTAAGAACACGTGCACATGCAGAAAAACATGGGAGGGAAGAGGAAGGCCAGGAGAGGCAGGCTACCATGCCAGGCCCAGAAATTCAGACAACCTGCAAATCCAATAAGCGTGACTCTCCTAATTCTCAGGATTAATTTTCACTGCTCTGATTTATGTCAAAAGTTTCCTTCAATGAGTAGCTTTCTCCAACTTCTAATGGTAACACTAATTTAAAGGGCTATTTTTAAAATCCCCTAAGTTAGTATTTTATTCTGGGAGCCAAATGCAAAACTTCTAGGCTACATAGAAGATTATGTGGATGGTTATACAGAGAACATCACCTGTCTGTAGCTCAAGGCCTGCCACAGTGCTGAGTGAATATTAGTAAAATAATTTTCTTTTCTTTTTTGGTTTTAACCACGACTGGCTTCATATTTAATCAGTATCAAAGAGAGGTGGGAGTAGGGGGAGAGGGGAGGGGGAAGGGGCAGGAAGACAGGGAGAGAGAGAGACAGACAGACGGAGACAGATGACTAACTGAGACTTCCCCTTTTCTGGCTGTTGGCACTAAATCTCACATCTTTTCCATTGACTGGAAAATTGAAGGGCAACTACCTTAAATTACGTGTTGAGAAACACGAAGTGCTTCAATTTACCTAAAATGGGTAAAAATGTAAATATAAAGTTTAGAAATGAAAAAAGAAAGAAGGAAAATATTCAAGGCAACTGCACACCTGCAATTCCTCAATACCCTGGAGGCAGAGGTAGGGTGGTGAGTTCAAGGCCAGCCTACACTACACGATGAGACCCTATCCAAAAAAGAAAAAAAAAAATGTAGAGATCAGTTTAATGAGCTGCTGTCAAAAAGCCAACACCCTTCAGCATTATCTTTATACATGTTCAAGATTTTAAAAATCCACATGAATATACATAAAATTCTATGTGTAAACTAACAAGTCCCAACCCTTTCTGAAACCATGAAAGGATCCATGGACCTTGAGTTATAAAGCCCTTGTTTCAATAGGCTTGTGTGTGTGTGTGTGTGTGCATCTGCATGCACGTGTGTTACAAAGCACAGGGTGTGTATCTGTAGAAAATGTGGCTATTTTCTTTTATTTGAGCAGAGCAAACATCTTAGGAGTGTCAAAGGACATCCTAATAAATGCTATGAACAGGTTCTGAATGCACGCCCAATCGGTTATGGTGATCTTTCCCCCTGGCATGTTAGGTAACTGTATCAGGCTAAATTATTCAAAATTAGTATTCCAACTAGATCTTTAGGGTGGCAAGCCTCCGGATTCAGACATGTCCGTGCAAAGAAAAGAGAGCTTATGCAAAGATATTTGATATCCTCAAGCACACAGCAGATCAGCCAGGCTTTATTAACTTTGACAGAAAGTTAACATTAAGGATTTTTAAGTGAGAGGTACTTAGGAGCGCAGACTTTACAGCAGGTGGGAGGAAGGGGCAGGAGCTGTTAACCCGAACATTCCAGTGTACCCTTTCACGCACATGAAACCCCAGAAGGAGGGCAGCGAAGCAGTGGCCAGCAAAGCCGATCGCAACAGTCACACAGGCACCACTGTGTTCCAAGCTCCTGGAGTTTGACCATCACAAATAAATCGTATTTTAGAAATGAAAGATACCGATGTCCATGTGCAATCTGCACAGGGTGCCCAGTGCAGAAGGCCTCATAGCGACTGCCGATGGGCTGCAGAAGCATTCCTAAGCCACATGCAGCTTCTCCTCTTGGCCTTGCTCCACTAGCTTGAGGAAGGCACTTTGATTTAAAATTTTTCTGCACCACTTTCGGGAAAAGGATGGCAGTGAGCCTTCCCTGGCACTCCTTGCTGAGTCAAGAACAGGCAACGACAGGCTTGGTCCAGAAGAGGCTCTCTGCTGTCTCCCTGATGAAATCAGAACCCAGCAAACACCCAAGGGAGAGCTTTAGGAAAGACAATGGATTACTCAGTTTTTAAAAAGCGGAAAGCTTCCTTAAATTCTGCGTATTTAGTTTCCCCTTGAATATGACTTTTTTGCTTTAAGGGTCAGCGTGAATTCTGTAATGTGATTGAAGACATTTTTACTCAGACAGTAAAAGGGAACAGACAGTATCAAAGCGATCATGGCTTAATCTTCAGGCAGGTCAGTTTTAACCCTTTTTTGGTTTGAAAAGGAGGAGCCATCATAGCTTTTGGGTTAAAGCTAGTAAAAAGTAATTCTCTTGAAAGTGATTTTAGTTATGAATGCATGCTTATGTGGTACAATATAAAAACATCTCAGAGGAAGGACATTCAGAACAGTGGATGGTAAGAGGGCAAAGCGGTGGCTGAGTGGAGGCGTTTCTACCATAACTACGGTGCGGTTCACAGAGAGAGGGAGACAGAGACCCAGAGAGAGACAGACAAACAGCAAATAGGGAAAATATTATTATCTTTTAAACTGACATTTTGGTATATGGTATTTGTCATATAGAATTTTAAATTTTGTAGGTTTGAAATATTTTGTAATGTGAAATAATTAGTTTAAAATAAGAATATTCACCAATCCAGCGCTACCAAAGGCAGCGGAAAGAATGCTTCAGTCTGAAGGGAACGTTAACTACACCATGAGGACACAGGGATAAGTAATCCCAGAGCACTTAATCAAGAGGGGAAACAGAAAGAATGTGGAGTTTTGTACAGCAAGATTAGAGAGCTAAGCAGCTTCTTTCCTCTCAGGTCCGTGAAAGGAACACGCACAGCCACACGGTACAGTGGCCGAGTTCCTGAAGAGGTGGTACCGCAGAGAGAGGATATCTAGGCAGGGCTTGCATCCCAGTTATCTGCCATAGTTCTAAGCATGGGAGTACTTCTCATGGTAAATGCTGGGCTTGGGGAGACTCCTAGGGGTGGTGTGAAGTCAACTTGGGCCTTTGATTTGAACAGTCAACAAGAAGACCCCCAAAGAAGACAGAAGTTTACATGCTCCGTAAAGTACAGCTTGATTTCTGCAGACCCCAGTCCTGACCAGTTCCCAAAGCTTCCAACAGCCCTTAAACCTGCACTGCCGTCTTCCTATCACATCAACCACTAGCCTCCAGGGACTGCAGGGTGGCGGTTCCTGAAGAGGCAGGGCAGGGAAACAGGGCCCGAGTTCAGAGAGACAGAGGATGTCGATGAGGGTGGAGAAAAAGCCGAGCCTGACCATCTTACCTGTAAGCCTGAACAAATGTACCTCCTACAGGTCACAGACCTTGCTCGTGCAAGGCTACAGAAGTGTTACTTCTCTCAGTAAGTGCATGCGCCCACCTCTGGGGATGGACTGTGGGGTGGATGTGAGGTAATTTCATGATACCACCTGGAAGCAGCATTCTACAGATGCTCCCATTTTTCATGCACAGTGGACCACAATGTTCTAGTGCCGTTGAAGAAAAGAGTTCATGAATAGACCACAACTTACACTGTTTGTATAGGGCCCACACAGAAAAAAAACCTACTTTTCTCCTAACATTAGATCTTTAGTTCGTCATTTAATGTTAGTGTTGACAAGTGATTCTCAGTTACCTGCCACAGATACAGACACATAAATGCACACGGTATTTATGTACGACACACAGAAAGGTGGGAAGTTCTAGGTCTGACAACTCCTGATGCCCTCTGCCCGTTCCTTCTTTGCAGTCCAGAATTCTCATCCTCCCTGCCCCAATTGACTACAGCCCTCCATGTCTTGTGCCTAAGCTCCTGGCCCGCCCAAGTCAGCAGCACACACTCTACATGGGAGGGCCACTGAGCTGCAGGAGAGAGAGGCCCCTGCCCTAACTCTGAGCCCCAGTTCCTCAGTGCTGATAAGTATTACAAGAGGTAATAGATGATAAATCATCGATGTGGAAGAAAGCATTTGTTTTCTTTGCTGGTGTTCTGTTCTGCATTCCTCAGCTAGGTTCGAAAGGACTGGAAGCCACTGACTGTCCTGATGGCTAATGTTAGGTGTGCAGTCAACTACAGTGGAAAAATGTAGAAAGCATTTTCCCCGCTCAGTGTCTGCACTTGACAGACTGGCAAGTGTGCTGGACTGATGGAAGACCTACCCTCAGTGTGGACAGATGTATCCAGTGAGGTAGAAGCCCTGCTAGAACGAAAAGCCAGAGAGAATCCTCTCCTCCTCTTCCTCCTCCTTCCTCTGTCCCAGGAGAACGTGGGGCACTCCTCAGTTTTGCCCCCTGGGCCCCCAGGGCATCAGAACTCCAGGCTCTCCTGCATTGCTGCTCCCAGATTCTTGGGCCACTGGTCCTAGACTGAGATCCCATCAGTCACCTGGTGCTCAGGCTCCTGTGCTTGGAACATTACCAGCATCCTTGGGTACACATTACAGATAGCCCACAGTAGGACTTCTTGTCTTTCATAATTAGGACAGTCGATTCCACCTCTCATCTCTCTGTCTACCTTCCTATCAATCAATCATCTATCCACTCATCTCCATTCCACTGGTTCTATTTCTCTGAAAAACACTAATATAACTGTGGCCTTCTGCAAACTAAAAACATTGCACTTCTATGTCCAATTACCTTTTCTAAGAAAAATACCTTTCATTCCCCAACTGGAGCTAAGAGTCTTAAAATGAAAATGTGACTCATAGAATCCAGGCCAGGAGCTGAGTTTCACTGGAAAGATAAAGGATGGCATGGCTCTTTTGTTTTAGACAGAGGGAGAGAAACTAGGAAGGCCTGGGCCTGGAAGGGGGGTATGAAAAGGAGGAATAAACTACAAGGCTGGTGAAACCAAAGGTAAATCCCCAGTGTCAGAATATTGAGTTCACAAAACAAGCTGGCGGGAAGACAGAGATCGAAGGATGGTAACTTCTACTGCTGGTAACTGTTAGTCTAAGCTTGAATTACTGAACAAACAAAAACTTTAAATGACTAAATTGCAATTTTTCATTGTTTCCCTGAAAAATCATTATCAGTCTCTGAAACATGGCACCGAATTAGGAAAATAAAAAACTCAGAACTAGAGAATAATATTCCCAATTAAATCACCTATGTAAGAAGAAGCTAAAGACAGTGAAATTGTATCCAATCTCATCCCTGTTCAATACTACAGAATTCATTCTGAGTGGCTGCACAGGGTCCCTGTCAGGCTCTCTATGGAGTACCTATGTACATTTCCTCATTTAAATCTAAAACACCTTATGAAGTACATACTAGCAGTATCTGTGTATTTATACATTTGGACAGTTGGATAAGCCTCTTCGATGCCCGTTCAGCTCATCACTTTGGGACTGAATTTATGACCTTAAATAATACACTCTATAGCCTATATAGTCTGTCAACCGTCCTGTCATGAAATCTCTATAAACCCAGTATTTGGAATTTGTCTCAAAGACATTTTTTTTTGTTTGCTTGGCTTTCTTAGGGACAGGGGTCTCACACAGCCCAGACTGACCTCAAACTTGCTGTCTAGCTGAGACTGGCCTGGAATGCCTGACACTCCAGCCCCTACCCTCCAAAGTCCTAGGACTACTGGTATGTACCACGACACCTGGGAATATACAATTTAAATCTTAGAGATTTTAAAAGACAGCTTTAAGATCAATGGAGAGGTATTAAGTTTTTCTTAGTTGGCACTGGAACCACTTCAATTAAATGGAGATGTTAATGGTGTTTGAAAATTTGTCATTTCCATGAGATGAATTTCTATTTAAAAATTCTAATAACCATGTAAACACTTCTGCTGAGGGCAAAGGAGTATCCTATTCATTCATATTCATTTAAAGCAGTTCCCTGGCTAGTGGGAGACTTCAAACTTACTTTGACCTGAGGGTAGGATTTCTTATTCTTCTCACTAGAGGCACCAGGGAGTCCGCCATGTGATGGGCCTTCACATACGTAGCGGAATCGAAATCCCCTCTGCAAAGGTGAACACAAGCAGTAATTACCAAAACCAGCAATGACAATGTTACACACAAGTTCCTAAACGCATATAACTATGGAAGACAATTGTGGAGACAGGAAGTACTTTCCAGAGTTATTATGAAATGATGCTGGCTGGTGTCTGCATCTTCAGCACCTCACTGGCTCCTCTGCTGAGGAGGAAGGATGAGAAGTTCAGGGCCTTGGACACAATGCCACAGCTTGTCTCAGCTGCAGCCTTCTCAGCTCAGATTGCTGCTGCCAAGCTCCCCACGTCACCTTTAGTCAATAACGGTTATGCTAATTATTTGAAGGTGTTCCTTTATCTGCTCCGATTAGAGCTGAACTGGGGCAGGTCACAGGCATGTCTTTTCAAATAAAGTGCATCCGTGTTACGGACATGGCCCGTGTGCTACAATACTCTAAACTTGACAGTCTTCTCAGCACTTGGGATCCAGTTTGGACAATACTTGAAATTAATGAATCCAAAACTAGACAGCAGCATGTGTAAGAGCTGGCTCCTGGCTGTTACAAACTGGCTAACCATAAAGATGGAGACCTACTTAACTGAGAAAATCCAAACACACCTTCCGCTTAAAACTCTATTAGGTGGCACACATCTTTAACCCCAGCACTTGGGAGACAGAGGCATGTGGATGGAGCTCTGTGAGTTTGAGGCCAGCCAAGGCTACACAGTAAGACCCTGCCTCAAAAACAAAACAAGACACAGCACAACATGATTAGACAGTTAACACCGAGAACTATACAATGAAACTAAATATTACTAATCTATGCTTTGATTCACTTCCATTAGACCTAGAAAAAATCTGTGTCCAAAAGCCCCCCAAGAAAAAGAACATTTCTAACTCAAAAAATCAACACAGCAGTTAGTTCCTTATCTTGAATCACAACATTCCTTTACGGCATTGGAAAAATATGTACACGTACATTTTCATACCTTATGGAGAGTGATGGCTAATGCTGTAATCAATGTGACTTAATGGTGACTCAAACTTAGAGCATGTCAGACTATGTATTGTTCCTGGTTGCATAAGAGGATCTAAAGTTCTATACAACGTGGCATTTATTCTGAAGATGGAACTTTATATTGCTCTGTTAGGATGGTAAGATGATTCTGAGTTGGGTGTGGTGACCCACACCTGTAATCTTAGCAGCTGGAAGGTGGAGGCAGGGGAATTGCCACCAGTTTGAAGTCAGCAAGGACTACAGAGATTGTTGTCTCAAAAATAAGTCAATTTTTGAAATCAAATAAAAAACTAAAAAATAAGATGTCTTAAATACATAATCTGGATGAATTTCTAATGCTAACATTTTGAAATTAAATGTTTGCTATCTACCCCTATTCATCTCAGGAACTCCATTTACTTAAAATGAGTCATTAACCTCAGAGAGGGCACATCCATGCAGTCAAAAGTCTGACTGAGATACAACCTCCTTACTTCCACTAAAGCTACATATAAAAACCAGAGTGGTAAACAGACACAATGTTTTACTCACATTTTATATATTCACACATAATGAATTAAATTTTGAAATCTGGAACCATATTAGCGGTTCAAATAAATCACAAATACCTATGACTTTGGGGTTCATGATAACAAACTGCACATTGAAAGTCTTATCATAGTACTATGCTTAAAAAAAGAAGGTTCTGGGGTGGCAAGATTGATCGGCAGGTAAGGTGCCTGCCACCAAGCCTGGTGTGAGTTTGATCTCCAGGACCCACATAGCAGGAGGGTACCAACTCCCAAAAGCTGACATCTGACCTGCATTGACATGCTTGTACACACACACACACACACACACACACACACACACACACACACACACAAATGGTCCTCTTCTTGCTCCAGAGAGGCTGGGACTAAAGTCAGTGGTCACTGGATGTGTGGTAGGGATTCTATGGTCCATTCTAATCATCTCCCCCAATGCTTTCACTGCCTCGGGCTCCACATTCCACACACAGAAAGGCTGGAGTTTCTAAAGGCATGAGAAGTATCCTGTGGGCATGGACATGACCAATAGGGAGTAGATATGAACCTCTACATGAATATTTCCTTATGAGTGAAAATCACCAGTGCTTTCCCTGGAAGTGGCTGATAAGCTATACCGAAAGAGATGCAGAATACAAAGGATCTACAATTAACATGAAGAATGCCTAAGGAAAATGTAAAGTAGACACACGAAGGTATTACATAACATGGCAGGCTGTTGAACATCCTGATAAACCACCTCTGGTATCAGATTAGCTACCATTATTCAATGCCTGAGCCTTAGTATTAGGTGTAGAGCTCTAACATTAACAAACGCCCCACCCCTTCATCCTTACCTGTTTTGGTTGCTCTAATATTTGAAGGTATGGGCCATCTGTTAAAAACAAACACAACAAGGAAAACCAAAAGAAACTGTGAGACTTCTAGAATCTAGTATGAAATACAAAGCAAGTCAAAAGCTGAAATTATGTTTCAAATCAATTTTATAGGTGAGATTCTATAAAGATGTGCTCTCTTTTGAAATATTAAATATATTCTTATTTTTAAAATTATTTACTCTATTTTTTTTGTATCTGAGTGTTTTGCTTGGTGCCCAAGGAAGCCAGAAGGATGTCTGATGTCCTGGAACTGGAGTTACAGGTTGTTAGCTGCCATGTGGTGCTGGGAACCAAGCTTGGGTCCCCAGGAAGAGCAATGAACATTGTAAACTGCTGACCAATTGCTCCAGCCCCAAAGCTCAGTGTATTTTAACAGTAGTTTTATAGTTTAAGTGAATAACAATAAATAAATGGCATTTTTGTGGCAGGGGGCGGGGGGGGGGGGGGCTGGACCCAACCAAAGGCCTGCTGGCTGGTGAAGATCACAGTGTCAGCAGCCTTCGGCCTCATCTCTCAACACTCATTTCAGAACACTAAGACAGTTAAGGACAGCGAGCACCTCTGAGTGCTATGGCACTTCAGGCTGCCTCTCATCAGTAGACAACAACTTTCCTTCCTCAAAGCGAACTGCTCAGTATGAACTGAAGAGCTGGAGACAGCAGCCTACAGGATGGAGTCCAGGATGAGTCTGGGTCACCTGCCTCTCCTAAGGCTACCACCGACTTTCCACTCTTTCCATTACCTGAACCATTGCCTAACTGGCTTGTTCTCATCCTCTGTGAGACCTGGGGAACTTTGCTTTCTTATCCATGGCCCGTTCTGTTTTGTGTGAGACAGGGTCTCGCCATGCAGCCTTGTCTGGCCTGAAGCTCATTATGTAGACCAGGTTGGCCTCGAGCTCACAGAGAGCTTCCTGCCAAGTGCCGGGATTCAAAGCACGCACCACTACACCTGGCATCTTATCCACAGCTTTTGATGCTGATATAAAATATCTGAACATTGTGCTCTCCTATGAACTCTGATCTAAAACAGCCCAGGCATATGATAAAAACCAAAAATAATGTAACTAAAGACAAATGCATGCCGATTAATTACTATGAAAAAGACCTAAAGGCTTAATCCCTATGCCAGTGATATCTGACTTGAAATTTCAAAGAACAACCACAACTTCGGAGAACATAAACATAAATGTTACGATGAGAAATTCCCGAAGGACCTCAGCGGGCTGTTTTGTCATAGTGTGATAACCCATAGCTGTGCAATACGCAAACACAGTGGATGTTTTGTATCTGTTTGAATGAAAATGAAGACTTTTGAAGCTAAAGATATTCTAGAAGAATGCTTCTGTGCTCATTTGAAAATTCACCCTCTCAGCTGAAGCTTAAGTCTTATTTGCATAAATAAATTTGAGACGAGATAAAAGTTGAAGTTGTAATTTTAAATAAACTATAACTTCAAAGAGAATATAGTTTATCTTCTCAATATTATGATGAATCAGAAACACTAAAGACTAAAACTGTACAAAGAAGGCAGTTAGGAAATGACCAAATTTGAAGCAAAACAAGAAAGGCAAATGGGCAGTGGGTATCCCTGGTCAGCACAGTGAAGTAGCAGACTATATTCTTCTGTCTGATGACACACATCCCTTGACATTTTTAACTTTTAGAAAAGTGACTGTAATTTTAAATTTAAGAAAGAAAACGGCTAGAATTTAACTTTTTCTAAGAAAATAAAACCGATTAGAAAAAGATTTCATGCTATGAATGCCATACAGCTTGTATGACAATATTACAAACATACATTCCCTCTAGACATCCTAAAGATCTACCAAGAAGCCAGACCCAGAAGAAAGCAGTATTTGGACAGGATGCTGCTGAGATATGGAGGTGTAGGGAGCACCCTCACATTAGGCTTCACGTCCCTTCCTTCTTACTTGTGGGATTGTTTCTAGGAGTTGCCTTACATATGTGAAGTTCCATGTGGAGTGGGCATTATTACCCTTAAGAGCGCATTCAAAGTCAAGTAGAACATTAGATTGGATATACACACGATTGTTTTAAGGCTAACTTTCTATTGGCTGCATTTCTGGGCCAGGAAAATGATCTCTTGTTGTACAGAGAATATTAAATCACAGAAAAATAACACAGACCCAACGGCTGCCCCTTGTTTCAGAGTTTCCAACACATAGTTGGAAAGACTAATAGTTTGAGATTTTAAGAATTGGAAAAGATTGAAAAAAATCCACATGAAAATGATAAGCAAATATTGGCTTAGACAAACTTCCTATTCCTTTAAAATCTCAACAAAATGACCTGTCCATCTTAGACTATAAAAACTGGACAACACACTGAATCAGAGAGGGGGAAATGCCAGTAAAAACAAAGGGTTGGTAACAGTAGAAAATAATGTATTTTTAGGTACAATTATAAAGAAATTTCTAACACTATGGAAAAAAGAGTTTCCACAACACGATATGAACACTGACTATTTACTGAGATGATTCTTTGGATAATTTAATTTCTATAAACCTAAGGAAGAGGAAAAACACATTTGAAAAATCATCTGCCTCAGGATACTGTTTAGTATTCATGAGGCATTTTATAGACATGTGTGTTTTTCGTGAGGGCAAAACCAAGTCCTTAACGTTTTCAATACAACAGTAATACCAAAGCAAACGCTTCGGATCCCAGAGTTTAGTAGTTCGCAGGAAACAGAGATGCCTCTGCTGCATTTACTGTTCACAGGAAGCTGACCTAGTGTGTACACTGGACAGCTCATGATCTCACATAAATGACGGTGACTTAGGGGTAAAGGCAGACAGGCCTCTGTGCTGTAACTTCTCCTATGCTGGTGAGGGTGAGGAGGGTGCAGCACATGAACTCTCCTTCCTCCCATGTGTGTATGAAGAGGGAAAGGTAGAAAACTTTCTGACTTGAACAACGAAAGGCGAGTGCTGGTGCAACCACAGTATTCCAAATGAGAAGGATAAGAAATCACATACAACCTCCATTGACTAACACACTGCTTTGGAAGATGGGTTGACTCCAGCAGGTGACGTGAGTGTGCGAACAAAGTAGTGAAAAGAGCCATCACACCAAGGTTATACACAAGCCAATCAATAAAGAGTTGAAGTGTGTGTGCTATTGCACATATGACATTAAACTGTGTGTGGATCCGTTTATTGGCACTCATGTTAGGAGGATTAGGACTGGAAGCTTTATCGGATGGATCGGAATAGGAAGGTGACTTCTGTGCTGTTTATCCTGGCTGATCATGACAATGGTCCCCAGATACGGAACTGAGGGGCTGAGACTGGCTCTGTGGGAGCTGCTACAAGGCAAAGAGGAGCACAAGAGGGTAACAAAACGTGGAGAAAAGGAAAGTCCTCACACTGGGTAAGACAGTTCTTCGGAGTATTCTAGTAGATGCCAGAAACCACACTCGCTAAAACAATGTGTGAGTGAGCTGAAACATTTTTGTGAAATACATTTCCAGAAAGCATACTGAAAGGTTGGTTTTAAAACATAAATCACCACTTCCTTCCTATGAACATCACTGAATTTGAAAAGAGACCATTGTGGCTGGAGAGATGGTTCAGTGGTTGAGAGCATTTGTGGCTCTTCCAGAGGACCTGGGTTTGGTCCCGAGCACCCACAGGGTGACAGGCTTCCTTATAGTATTTTCATATATACTTAGTTAGGGTTGATCCACATCTCCCTGACCCCTGACCCCAAATGCTATTTTTAAGGGAAAGCAAAACAACAGGAAAAGGGGCCTGTTTATCTTACCCGTTGACATTGGCATTTCTGGTTGATATAATTCTGTATTAAACATTGGATGAGGCAAAGCAGGATTCAAATGAAACATCTGTAAAGAAAAAAATACAAATATTTTAATTCCTCTTCTAACTTACACGAAGCCAAAAAACTAATTTCAAGAATGGAAACTAGAAATGAAAGCCTATATAAAATCAGGATTTTAAGGTGACTTTCTGAGACCCAGCTAGGCTGTGGCATGTGGAATTTACGTCTGTAACAAAGGAATTCAAGAAGAGTAAGCGCTATGGGTCCCCAAAGACAAGGACTTGTG
>CABHPH010146750.1:0-44524 GCA_902168325.1 Peromyscus nudipes | reverse complement strand
CGGTCTGATCCCGGAAATTCACTTATGGTGGAGCGGCACCTGTAAGGGTCAGCCTCATGAAACAAGCCCACTGGCTGCTTCTCTGCTCCGTGCATTTCTTCCTTAGAAACGACGGGGCAGTGGCAGCATTCCATCCTCCAACAGCTTTCGAGAAAGTGGCTGTTCCTCTTGTTCTGTGACGAAGGTTTCCAACAGGCTTCTTCACTCCGGACTTTGATGAGTCTGCTTGTCATAGTCCTTGTATTGAAGCATCTATCTCTCCTGTCAGCTTCTCCACCACACTCCTAAGCCATCATCCCAGGTGAGGCGGGAGGTGGGAGACACACTTTCTGTCTCTAACTCCTCACCCTTCCACATGACTGGGCCATTCCCAAGAAGTGTTAGAACTGCAGCATCCCTGAGAAATGCACATAGGCATTTGAGCCAGCTCCTCGGCTGAGGCTTACTTATGCCAAGCATGGTTTGGGAAATACTGCCTCACCTTCCGCAGACTCCCCCAAAGAGGGAGGACAAGCTGGTTAGACCTGAAAACGGTGAATTGGGCAAGCTCCTTCCACTTGTTTTCCCAGCTAGATTAAGAGCTCAGTTTCCCTAGAAGAGCCAAGGCCTACAGCTGGGACCTCAAGAGTCAGACTTACTTGCATTTGGGGAGGTCATTCTCCTCAAAATAGCAACTTCCTCCGTGCATGCACCTGCATGGGGGAGGCATGGAGATGGGAAGTTCGCTGGCTGCAGAAAGGAAAAGCCATGCATGGGTTAGTCAGCCACTGCAGCAGAGCACTGCACCATGCAAAACCTGTCCAGGACTCGGGGGGGAGGGAGGGGGTCAAGCTAGTTGACAAGTCTTCCTACAAAGCTGCCGCCTGCTCCCTAAGGCAAATGAAAGTGACAGGTTCCTGGGGAGTGATATACGCCTGTGCATAGAAACTGCAGAATCCTTTCCTCCTCTAAACAGTGAAGAGATGCTAAACCCAGAACATAAATTGTGTCACCTGAAATCCCCCAGATTCTCTTCTGGGAACCATTAAAGCCAAGGGTTTAATTTAGGCACAGCTTGAAACTGCCACCCAAGACTCCAGAGCATCAGCAGAGGATCAGGCAAGAGGCAGACACACAGACACAGAGAGACGCGTAAGCACCCAAGGGACAGCTAGCAAGGGATCTCTTGACTTTATAAGGAACCCACCACAGGATTACTGCTCCTGGTTCACCCCCAGCATACTCCCTGGATGAGTATTTATCACACGTGTGTTTTATTTGAGGAGTATGTCTACTCTCTGAGCTCTGTGGGTCTCTACTCAAGGTTCCCTTTACCAGGCCACCCCTGTGCCTCTTCCTGTCCTGGTCCATTTTTCTCCATTATCCTTTAACCATCTGTCCTATTACATATTCATAGGTTTCTTGTTTATTGTCCTACTAGCAAATTAGCTCAGCGAGAGAAGGGACTTGTCTGTCTCTCTCATTTCTATTATCTCTGGTACTTTCAATCACACCTAGTACAGAGTACACATTCCATAAACACGTTCCGATATGTTAATTAACAATATACCACATCAAGGACTTGTATACAATGACTGTTATTAATGGGCTTACTTTGGATAAAGCTCTTAAATGAGAATCTTAGAGAGTGTTTGTGTTGTTTGCCTGCATGTATTGTCTGTGCACCACAGGGTGAGAGTACCCTCAGAGGCAAGAAAAATTGTCAGATCCCCTGGAACTGGAGTCACAGGCGGTTTTGAGTCACTATGTGGGAACTGGGGATTGAACGTGGGTCCTCTGAAAAAGCAGCCAGTGCTCTAAACCACTTAACCCTCTCTCCAGCCTCAAAATAGCAGAATCTTATCACTGGGGTGAGAACCCAGGGCAGGAGAAGAGAGGAGAACAAAAGAGATGTTTTCACCCTTAGCACTTTCTCCAAATGAGATGAATCCTGTTGAACTGTCTGCTCCCCCAGTGGTAGGAACAGTTTATGTCTCTTCATTTCCTGGGGAAGCTCCCCCAGGATGTTAGCTGTAACATAGGCTGCAGGGTGAACTGCAGGATGACTTTCTGATTGCTTATTAAGCAGAGGACATTGGTTAGGGACAGTAGTTATCCCTACGACTTATTAACTATTTAGACAAGCCCCTGATAAATGCCTCACCCACAGCACTGCAGGAGAATCAAACCACCTCTGCCTTAGTAGTCCGGACGTCATTTCTCACCTTTCAAAACACAGTCCCTTGATAGCTCAAATTGTGAAAGGGGCATGTAAGAAAAGCAGGAGGCTCCTCCAGCCACCCGCCCCCTATGCTGGCTCCTCCCCCCTCAGGAAATGGTTTTCTTCCTTGAGCAAATTCTAGAACAAAGGGAATCTAGTGTAGGAAGAAGGAAGGGTAGAAGGAGGAAGAATGTCTTTAAAACATAAATGGCAACATGACGGCCCCCCAGAGCCTCACGCAGCTCTTCTCCTGTTTCCCTTAGCCTCTTTCCCAGCTACTGACTTGAATCTGCCAAGCTTACAAATATAGGATCCTCTGGGCTGCTCCGGGCCCAAGGCTTCCCAGGCAGTGAATATCCTCACCTGCATCACACGTAACAGTGCTGCCACTTATGAAGCCGGAGCCTTGGGGACAGGCACAGCTGTACCCTCCTGGTCTCAGCAAACAGAGGTGGCTACAGACCTGCTTGCACGGATTGGACACTGGAAAGTAGATGAGAGCAGAGTTAGGCCCTGACGGGAGACTGAGTACCCCAACCGAAGTGTGCCGAGGAACTGGTGGGGCTCTGTGTGGCATTGGCAGAGCGCTAACAGCACCCCAATACTTCTAGGTCACATGTTACCTGGATGCCCACACTACCACCTGTGCCATCCCAAAGTGGCTCAATATTCCCATCTGGTTTCTTTGCTCTTCACAGTCTCTGTCATTGCTACTCATCTCTGCTGTTGGAAGGTGAGAATCTTCTTGGTTCATGCCTAAACTTAACATCTGTTGGTGCTAAGTAATTTTAAATGGCTCGTGTGATGTTTGTAAATCTGTGTAAATTCAGATTCTGCTTCAGGAGTTCGGGGTGTGGGGAGTCTAAGTAGGCATCCCATTGCTGACCAATCCCATCTGATGTCCTCAGTCCTCGGTCTGCACTGAGAAGTAAGGACTGGGGAATGAGTTTCACCTTTCCCTGAACCACCAGAACCCATACTAAGTGAAAACTTCCAATACCCATAAGTCGGGTGCAGCAAGCCGTATTTAATAAGGTCTGCCAGTCTGATACATGCTGAGATTTGAAGACTGTTGGTCCAGAGTGAATGCCAATCTAGCATATTTGGGATGAAGTAGAAATCCCAAGCCTTCATCTCAAGTCAGCATTTCCCCAAATGGGACCCAGAGCTTAAGCTGACTGAAAGTCCCCAGACTTGGTTTTTCTTTGAGCCAAGTCACCAGGTCACTTAAGACACAGACTATTCTACTGAGTATTCGAGTGACAAGTTGGGAAAAACACATAAAAGCCATTCAAGGACACTACTTCCTAGAACACACATTCGCCACCAGTGTGAGTTCCTGGGACTCTCAGCTCTGAGCTGTAATTCCCTGAGGCTAACACAGGATCTCAGACCTATCCTTGGTTCAGAAATGCAGATTAGATGAGAATGACTTATCCAAACCTACAACAGAGTTCAGCCAGAGCCAGGATACAGACCACTAAACCAGACAAGGAAAAAAAACTGAGCTTTGGATGAGGTAGAATTAAGCTAAATTAAGTAGCAGATACCAGGTTATCAAAAGAAAGAACCTAGCACCGGATAACTTGGTAAAGGCTAATTTCTTTCCTCATCTAAAAAATATCCTTTCATTTTCTCTACACAATGTTGAGACATTATCACAGGTAACCCTAGGAAGTGGGACTGAATGGTACAAAAATAAGAAGGGGGTATCAACAAGATTAAGGATTCACAAGATTAAGTATCTGGTTTTGCCATTTTAAGAATGGACATGATTTCTGACATTCATGAGACAGAGCCATTGTGTGATTTCTCAAAGCACGGGTCTGTTGTCTGCTAGACTCTGTGACCTAAAAAGTCTTTCTCCCTAATGGCCAAACAAAGACTAACTGAAACACTTCTAATAGTTTTTCTCTGTTCGTTCAGCCTATGATGCTTTCTTTCTGGATTCAAAATGTTTAAAGCACCCATGCAAACTCCATCATGACGGTCATCATCCACTAACGATATAGCTGCCCTTCCAAAACAAGGTGTCCAGCTCATCATCGCATTCCAAGATTGCTTATTACCTGACTGATTGTATCTCAGTTGATGGAAGATTCGAACTTGAGTGAGCCAAGGGTTCACCACCAGCACTTTCTCTTTATTTCCTTTTCCAAATTTATTTTGTCTCCACACTTCTCCCTTATCCTTAGCTACCCAGTATAGCTGGTCTTCAAAGATGTCCAAGCTGAACGGCTTCATTGCTGTTTACCAACAGTGGAGAAACAAATCAGAGTTAATGAAACAATCCCCAGCACTCCTGTGACTGCTGTCGTTTGGATTGAAGTAATAGCTAGCATATTTGGGCGGACTTTCTGAAAGGGATACATGGCAAGTTCAAGATAAACTGGATTATTACAAATGGTCTGACTTAATTGCTGGTTTTATTCCATTTTTTAAAACAATGTGACGAACTGAGACCCTCCTTGCCTTCCACTTTGAATATAAGACAATTCTGGCCAGCTAGGGGAAATGTGCTATGCACTGGATTGATATAGTTATATCTAGATTTTGGATAATAAAACAAAACACTCCTTTCCTTCTACATGTTTCTAGTTGAATACAAGAACAGGCTAGCACATGGAAATGAATAGGTCTAGAAGCAATTGGATGTAGACTGCTAAGGACACACGTGACAACATATGGAAGGCAAAAATCTCAGAGGGACCTAACAGAAATCTTAGTTCTTTCATTATCTGATCCTTAAAATTACAACAAGGATTATTATTGTTATGAATTCATTTGAATTTAATACAGCAGCTGGGAATTGATGGGAACAAATCTGAGGAATTGCATAAACCATATCCTAAGACACACAGAAAATATGTTAGACAATTACAAATACTTGAATTCTGACTCATTCCTAACCTTCATTTATGATGAGTCTCCTGTCAGTCCCATCATATTTTATGGTCTCAATAACATCTTCTTTGGAGTCACTCCAATAGATCCGGTCATCATTCAGATAATCTATGGAAAGGCCATTTGGCCAGCCAAGGTCCTGAGAAACCAGGACGCTGCGATGCTCCCCATTCATCCAGGCAGACTCAATTTTAGGCTGTTTTCCCTGGTCAGTCCAGAACATAAGCCTGTAACAGAATATTTCCTGGTTGAAGCATCTCATCTTAGTACTGTGGCACAGGAAATGTTACCAATGGTGCAATCAACACTTTTCCTGAGTGTGACTGTTTCTACAAAGATGTCTCTTTACTTCCAACACATAAGACACAAATATGATGCTGAGGTCAAGTCCACTTTGGGAGTTAGATCTTCTCAGGGAAGTACATTTTAAGCTGAATGTCTAGGGGCCATGTAGAAGACACCAGAATCAAAGTAATAATTCATAGTGTTTCATATACAAATACAGGACACTGGTTCTGTCCAAACAGGAAAAGGACTTAAGTCTACTCAAAATAAGGAAGAATTTAGATGTCAATACATGAATGCTAAATATCCATTTAAACATCAAAAATCAAGAGGAAAAGACTAAACTAGTTCTTGTGGTGAGGTCAACTACCAAATGGAGTATTTCTACAAATAATCAATGTATATGTATAAACACGTCTTTTATGGCTAATGTAATGGTAACAACCAAATTACCATCTGAATTTCAATACTGTTTAATACATCCAAATAAAAGTCAAGAAAGGGATTCGTGAAAGCAGACAGATTCCCATGTGGAATTTCACCATTAGAAACTATATACTGACTAAAGCATCCCTTCAAATACTTACCCTAGCTTAGGGTTCACAGCAATGGCAGCTGGCTGATCCAGCTGGGTGGTGATCAGCCACTTCCGGTACCTTCCATCAAGGGTAGCCACCTCAATCCGTTGGCTCTTGGCATCTGACCAGTAAATATGCCTGAATGTAGAGGGACAGAAACATGAACATGAGAAAATTAAGTCTGTAAGTTCTGGCCAGTGCCACAAATACTCAGATGCCTGTAAATTACTCAGATACTGTATCTGTTGTGCCTGTGGTGAATATATCAGATGGAGTGGCCTCACATCGATTTTTTGAGTCACAGGCAGATTAAGGCGTGTGGCTTTTAATTCTTACTGCCCATGAGTCTCTTCCCCTTTGGCAAAACGCCCAACTGTAATCAAGAAGAATTGAGCACCAGTATTTCCAAGTAACAAACTCAGCAAAGCTAGCCTGCCCCTATTTCCACATCTAAGGCTGTAAGCTTTCCCTAACAAGCCGAGAGAAATCCTGCAGCCTCTTAATTCCCTCATCCACTGAGGCTCAGGAAGAGGTAAAACTTCCGATGAGAGAAATGCACCGCTCCCACTTCCTTATGGAGGTGAGTTAACATCTGGGTTTCTGTAATGGTTCTCAGAGACCCTGCTTCCTGACAGAGAACGCTGAGGTTGAGTCTCCTGTTAGCCTGCAGGCACGTTGGGGACCCAATTAACTTCTTTGGAGAAGCTCGAGTCTCCTGTGACAAGACAGTTGAGAGGGGAAAATGAATTTGTACTTCAAATGACTCCATTCTCCAGGAAGGAGGGGAGCCACTGAGGCCTCCCCCTTCATCTTCAAGGTTAAGGTTCTCCCCCCAGTGTTCTGCCAGTACAAGCCTCCCCTGGAGGAAAGGCTTATTGCTAACACTTCCACACCAGGCTGTATATCAGGTATCCATGAGAAGATTCTGCACAAGTTTCTGAGTTAGAGATCATCCAAACTGTGAGCCAGAAGGTTCTAGATGGTCCAACAGAATAGAACAAGGATAAAAACTCTATAACTTTGATACCAGTTGGTACCAGCTAGCTTGGATACTAAAAACTGAGCCTTGTTCCTTTTCCCAAATAATTACCAGAGGGAAATGTTTAATCTCCAGTGATATTCTTGGAGAATTTCCCCAGTGAACAACAGCGCCGTACTCAAAGTTAGTCTTGAAACACAGAACTCTCACATGTAACACAGAATCTGGACTTGGGTGCTTTCCCAAATCCTTCTGTGGCACACACTGAATTTAGAAAAGGACAATGTTTGGACTGCAGGAAGAGGCGAGCAGGGGTGATTGCTGTGGCTAGGGCAGGCCCAGGCATAGCGGAGCTGTGCCAGCTGCTGACTTCACCAGTATAACCACGGTGAACTAAAACCAGAACTGCCCCATGAAAATGAACCGGGCAAGAGAGATGAGTGTCATATTTACCTTCCAATCCAGTCCACTGCTAATCCATCCGGCTGCATTACATATTTCAGGCCCAGGTCAACTGCACGCACGGGATTATTGCTACCAGATTCAAAGTCAGGAATGTAGGCACGTTTGATAGCACCAAATGCAGAGCCCTGTCCCAGCACAGTGTAATATACAACACCTGGAGAGGAGTGTACAGTAAGGTCTAGTGAGTCATTTACTGATCTCTCCACCTCATTTCCATAATATAACTAATTCCTTTACATCAAACCTCAATACACATTATACATGCACTACTGACAAGAAAGGCTCAACTTATAACTTGGTGTGGCCTTTTCCCCTCTACAAGACATGGCTTGTCTTTCTTTGGCTTGTCATTCTCCTGCCCCCTTCCCTAAGCACTGAGGTTAATCTTATCACACACAGATTAAGATTGAATTTTAGAGTATATTGGCATACGCTTCTTCCCCAAACAGGTATCATTCTTGAAAAAAAAACACAATTGGAAAGAAAAATATTGCATTACATAAATAAATGTGAAAATACAGTAATAAATTTACATTGGGATCATTATTAGTAGATCATAAACATTTCACATGTATTGTCACATTTACCCTTCAAAAAAGTCTCTCAAGTAAATAACAGTAAGATTATTACTAATACTTTACAGTTAAAAAATTGATTTTAATAATTGACACAACTGTTTGATGTCATAACTCTAGGAAATGAAGCATAAGGATAGAAAATGAATTTGTGATCAAAGAAGACCATGCTCAACAATAGGCGCTGTTCACTTTTTCTTATATTAAACTAAGCTCTTTTAGTGCCCACTACATATATTTCTGTAGTAGACATCAGGCCAGGAGCTGGGAACACAGAGATGGGTTAGGTTCAGTCTCCAAAGGGCACACAATTAGAAGGTAAGAGAACATCAGGTGGACAGCTAGGTACCAAAGGCAATGTAGCATGTGTCTATAAAGCATGTATAAAATGCTATCACCTCATGGTGGGCATCTGTGTGACTCTGCCAGAACGTCACAGAGGTGACATTGGGACTCAGAAGTTTGCCACTATGCTATGGTAGACAAGAAGGGTAGAGCAGGGCAGCAGTGGTGCAGGTCTTTAATCCCAGCACTCAGGAGGCAGAGCCACGTGGATCTCTGTGAGTTCGAGGCCAGCCTGGTCTACAGAGAGAGATCCAGGACAGGCACCAAAGCTACACAGGAGAAGCCCTGATTAGGAAACTTTAAAAAAAAAAAAAAAAAAGGTAACTTGTGAGCAAAAGACAAGGGGATATTAAAATACAAGGAGATGTGAGGAGAAATTTCAGTTGAAAATAAGGGAAAGCTGGCGGGGACCCAAGTCCACAGTGAAAACCCAGGAATGTGCTCGACGGGAGCTCCCACTTCCTTCTAGGCAAGAAAAATCCACCTGATCCAAAATGAAATACACAATTTCCACAAATTCACCAGGTAAAAACCAAGAAAAATCATCGCAATGACCAGTGCAGCTTTTCTACTCACTGAGGTCCATGCCCTCGGGGTCCCAGTCATAGTCAAGCGTTTGGATATGTTCCTCCTCTTCCAGATACTCTGAGAACTTCTCCGATGAGACGTTGTACTTCCGGATGCGAACATTCTCAGGCAGGAGCAACAGAGGAGGGTTTTCTGTAAACAAACAAAGGGCCGTTTTTTTCTCTCTCATTCCACTTATATTTTTAAAAAGCAGGTATTAAATGCACTGTAGGTATTTCCCTTGGAGGCAGGGAGGAAATGGAGGAGAAGAAGAGGGAGAGGGAGAAGTTAATTTAAGAGAAATTTGACCAAAAAAAGCTGACTACCCTGCAAGTCTAAATCCCCAGGGCTGTGAGCATCAGTTTCTTTCTTATTTATTTAATTGTTTGTTTGTTTATTTATTTATTTATTTATTTGGCCACCAGGGGCAGTTTAGACAAGATTGAGACCACTACAAAGAGTCCAAATTTTTTTCTTTTCCTCACCCACTGACAAGACCACAGACTTCCAGCCTCACAGAAAAAATACAGTATTCACAGCCTAGAGCTTCCTGGGGAGCGATCAGCCCTCACTCTTGACTGACAGGTTTTGTGATTCTCTTAACAGGTAATCATCCCCATAGCCCAATTTAACTGCCAGCTAATGAGAAACAAGCCAGCTTGTTCTTGAATTTTCAGGGTTTTTCCTACAGCCTAAAGTAGCTCTTTCAACGGTGACTCATCCCAAAATACTTCTCTAGAATTTTAAAGTTGCAAAATGTCAATCAAATGTGATTTAAGTGACTTTCAAAAGTTCGTTTTATACATTTCCTCAGACTTGACATTATGTTTTATGTGAATATTCTAATTTATTTCGGCTACCCCCTTAGTTAAAAGATTTAAACATTTTCAAATGTGCTGCTTAATTGCGGGACCAGCTGTTCAAATGCCTTCACCCTGGTTTCCATTTACTCTAACTGGAGCATAGTCAAATGTGCACCTTAAGCACTCAACTTATATTATGTATTGGATAGTTTCTGGCCACTCTAACTTACTATCTCCTCAATAAGTTTCTTCAACTCTAGCTCCCATTTCAAATCCTAAACAAGGCCATATACTCCTTAACTGGGAAAGGTTAATTTAGATCAGATCTCTGAAATTTGAAACATAATGCTTCTGACTCATGTTCTTTCTCTTCTGGTCATTTCAGCTAGTATTTATACTGCTCTTTCCTTAACTAGGTTCTTAGATATAGGCATTAACCTAAAATGTAAAACCAATGATTGATGCTCTGAATGCACCAACCTTTCTCTCTGTGACCAGCAGTTCATGAACAATAACAAAGAAATATGTCAGCATAATGCCTCAGATGCACCCCACTTGCGTGTGTTTTGGCTCGCCTTGGATTTTGTGGATTCAAATCTTGAGTCCCACTGGACTGGGAGCCAAGGTTTCATCAATTTGTTGTATCCTGCTACAATCTTCTGATGTTTGTGTCTCCTACAGACTAGCATCTGTCCCATATTAGAAGCTTTTATCCAGGTATAGAAGAGGTTAAATTCAGAATGATAACTAGTCTGTCTTTTAATTTTGCACATTTGCTGGGGGGCAATAGTTAGATTTTTAAGCTAGTAGAAGAGGAGAGAGAGAAGAGGTAGGTAGTAAGAAAAAAAGTAGTGGAGACTATAAGAAGTAGAAGTTCATTGCCTAGTACATCATACTCTTCAGTATTTATGTCCCCCAGAAGTGACTTGTTCCAAACACAAACCCATCGTACCGTTAGCTGCACACCGTTCTCCATAATGGCTACTCATAGACTTGAAGCCATCTGCACAGAAACACTCATAACTTCCCTTGCTATTTCGACAGCTCTGGGGGCAGATGCCAAACTGCTCACATTCATTGATGTCTGCAGGCAAAATAAAAACCAAGTCTGCAACCCATTCACAATTGGAACTCACAAGCAAAGCAGACTAAGAAGAGTGCACATAAAAACAAGCAATGAAACCAGAATACATTGATGACATATTCCACAATAAAAATCAAACTCCAGTGGACTGCTATTGACCCTAAAGCCCCTAAGCTGGTCAACGATGGACAGAGGGTTATTTTAATGAAAGCAGCGTAACTTCATACAATGGTAAGGCATTTGTTTGCTTGCAAAAAACATCTGATATTCGTCATTGCTTCCCTTCTGATAACTAAACAGCTCAGGAAGAGTCACTGAGTTGCTTTAGTAACCAACAGAATTCTTTCAATCATCTCGGAAGGGTTATGGTTATAGCTTTGTGGCAGGTGGCTTCTCTAGAGTACATGATGCCCTCAGTTCAACTTCTAGTACTGGCAAAAAATGAATGAGACACAGCAATACGTGATAAAAGACACCTAAAATCATACTCTTCACTGACGACCTTGAGGAGCTGCCTTCGGAGCCCATGCCACAAAACTCATTTATGACTTGCCTAAGTGGGTATGTGACAGATATGTGGGTTGTGACTTAGGCTGAAGCTTTGTGGTTTCTGGTGGCTTTACTTAATGGACTGGTATAATGAGCAGCCGTCATCACTAAGACCTTCATTATGTGACACCGTGAGTACCTGAATGAGGAAACCTCATTAAGGAAATTAATACAGTAGTTTAATAAAAATACAATAGATGGAGAACGTAAAAGATGTAAATTTCTCTAGGTAACAATGGAAGGAAAAATATTCTACCTTGGCATGAATTTTTGTCCAAAGTACTAGATTTGAACCCAGGACTACAGGAGCAGACAAATCCTCCGTTGCTTAACTGGGTACAGTTCTGTTCACATATGTTTTCAGCACAAGTTCTGTTTTCTCCTAGATCTGAAAACAAAATCTCAGCATTAAAAGTGAAGGGTACAAATCAGATCAGCCACAAACACAGACATATAACCAACTGTACAGCATCTTCAGATGACCCTTTTCCGGAAGCCCTGAAATCAGACTGGATCTTTGTTCTGTAAATGGTCTGGATGCTATCCACACACATGTGTAGATGGTCCTGAAGGTCATTTTCCATCATATGCAGCACTACCAGGCTCAACCTTGGAGTATCCAGGGATTCCACAGCTACCATCAAATGCTCTTGTTCATTCATCTTATGTAAGTAGGTAGGTAGATGGTAGATAGATTCACACATGCACACGCATACATGCACACAAGCATGCATGTACATGCGCGCACATACAAACACACACAGATACAGGTTAGTAGAAAATTATAAATATGAGTATAATTTTTATAATTATTGAACTATTAATTGGAAGGATGTTTATCAGGGTGTAGTAAAATGCATAGTCATATTATACACTTTTCATACACAAAATGCTTATAATAAAGACTGAATCTGAGCTTTCAACAACCATACATTTCTAAATAAGTTCATTCAGGATTCCTATTCTATTTTTTTTTAGACAGTTTAGTGTTTGTGTTAGGAATTTGTTTAGTTCATATTTAGAGCCTTAAATTAGTATATATAAAGGAAATTGTATAATATACACAGACCTTAAACTACTTTAACAATACTTCTGCTTGGCTGCCATTGTAGCTTAGTGATAGAGAATTTACCTAGCATGCACAAGGCCGTGGGTGGGCTTTCTAACCAGCAACACAGAAAATAATCAATAAATATAACATAGTCATAACTTTTTACTCAGTTACTCTATTAATGAATATAATAAGGGGAAATATATACACTAAGATTTGTGTTTATGGATTATAACACTGATGTGTAGAAAACATAGAACATAATTATTTTCAACAATAAGGAAGAAATAAGATATACTGTATTGTCTAAGTTACCATTGATGCACCATTAATATTATGGAAAATGATACTAGTAGTATGACATGTTGTAATTTGAAAGATACACTTCATTTTGAGAAACATCAAAATATAAAAAGAAGCATACATCTCAGGAAAAATGAGTTTTGATTATTTATATGATGGATTGTTATTAAGAGTCAAAGCTTCAACTGATACTTTGCCATGGGAAATATCTAAAAATAAGTGGAGAAAAGACTGTAATGTTGTTTAAAGTATTTTATTAAATGTAGAAATTAATGTACAAAAAGAGCAAACCTTTATTTGTTATGAGATTCAGATAAAATTTCTTTGCTTCTGATCCTGGGGATTGAACCTTGAGCCTTGAACCTTGGGCCCTTACTCATGCTAAATATATATGCAACTCGACAACACAAATACTGAGCTACACCCTAGACTCTACTTATGATTATTAATATGTCCCTAGATCTTATAGCTTTCAGAATGAAGCAAAAGATGACCAGCAGTTTTTTGTGTGTGTGTTGGGTCCTGCTAAATGGCTATTTTTACCCCCAATTTTCTGGGGTCTAGATTATCCAGGCTTCGCAGCTTGGATTCTGTCCAAATACTTCTTTGTTCATCTTTGCCTGGTGATCTTGTCCCGGTCAATCTCTGCAAGTCACCTGGCTTTCAGTCTGTCATCCTCATCAGCTTGTTTTGTCTCCAGCTACCCCCACACTTGGGTCTTACAGAGAAGCTGAAGAAGCTGAGGCTAGATAGGAGTGGTGAGCAGGGTTTGGCTCCATAAAGGAGTCAAGCTTCATCTTTCCAATGAAATGTGTTTCAGCTAAAGAATCTCCTGGTTCAGATCCAAATAAACTTCTATTTCTGTCTTACTAATGACATCTTAGGATCTCTTATGGCATAATGAAGGTATTCATTTGTGTATTTCAGATAGAGGAGGCGAATGCCACTCAGTAGAACACTGTCCTTCAAATGCATGCTAAGTCTGGGCTACCAATAACGACATATTCCTAAATAAATAGCCCTTCCCAGGTTTGATAGTTTTTCTTGGTAGTGTCAGTGTTTTGGGTGTGTCTGTGAATTGTCTACTTGGCATACATTGGCAAGATCATAGTAATGCTCTCATCTTTCCAGTGCCATAGTCTCTCTACAACGAACTATTCTCATCACTGTACCATTGGACTACTTTGTGGTCCTCTCTCGGCTCTAAAGTCCATCTGTAATTAAGTCCAGAATGCAGAAAGCTCTCCCTTGACTGAGTCATATTCTTCTAAAGCAAGCAAACTTAACAAGAGCAGAGATATTGCAGCATTTGAAATGGAAGATTTTCATGTAACGTCTTTCATTTGAAGACCAGAAACATCAAAAGGAACATCTAGTCATCACCTTAATCCATGGACCAGTGGCACTAGGGCTGGGCATGCAGCTCAGTACCAGAGCAGTTGCCTAGCAACCAGCTTATACAAGCAGAAGCATATGGCTATCTGTTTACAAGACAGTCTCTCCAGTCTCCAGTTTATGAAAAAGGAATAAAAACACAGAAATAGCAAGTCACTCTACCTTTATGATCACAGAAATTGTATCTGTGACCTGACATCAGTTTATCTCCTTTATAATTGAATGGTGCTAGGAAAATGTTCATGTCTTTCCATGCCTGGAAATGTGGTGACTGAGTAGGTTTTAGGTGCTTCAAGCACACTCACACTCAAGTGGGGCATGTGTTAAGGCATGATTTCACTCTGTATTTCAAAACATCGTGATGCACATCTTAAATGTTTAAAATCGTATCTTGATGGGGGATGTAGGGCTGAGAACTTCCATTACAAATAATTCTACACCTAGCCAGGCACAGTGGCACATGCCTTTCTTTAATCCCAGGACTGTGAAGGCAGAGGCAGGCAGCTCAAAACATAGAAAGATAGAGGAAATAAAGTAGCAGTTTCATTTAGATAAGACTCTCTAGTTGGGTGGTAGTGGTATACACCTTTAATCCCAGAACTTGGGAGGCAGAGGCAGTCAGATCTCAGAGTTCAAGGCCAGCCTGGTCTACATAGTGAGTTGCAGGACAGCCAGGGCTACATAGTGAGACCCTGTCTTGAAATACAATAAAAAAGAAAGAAAGAAAAAAGAATTTTATACCTGTGTCAAGTGAATAGCAGATATCTGAATTCTATATCACATCCACTTATTATATGCAAAGAAGTTAATGCCATACCACTTATTTCCTCTAAGTAAACCTACTTTCAATGCAATTCCAAGCCACAGTTAGCCCAAGTCAAACTCAGAAATTTGCTAGTCTCCTGAAGCTGTTTACATATTGGTCTCTCTGTGTCAAAACCCAAATCTGCTATCCAGTTTCCCAAAAATCTAACGAAAGTTTAATCAAATCACTTCATTTTGTCAAGCACTCCAAGCCCCACTCAGAGGGTATGTGAGATACGTGGCAAACCAACTCAGTGTAGTATGGTCATTTAATTATGAAAACGTTTCCTGCATGCCTCAGGGTGGTAGTGGTGATGGGGAACCATGTAATACCCAAGGAGCTGAAAGCACATGGAGCTAACTAACATGGCCAATCTCAGACTCTCAGGATTTAAAGAGCTCCTTCAGAGACCACTGGGATGGCCCAGAGGATAAAATCTTGCCATGCAAGCCTGGTGGCCTGAGTTCCATCCCTGGAACCTATGGCAGATGAAAGGAGAGAACCAACTACCACAAAATTGTACTCTAGCCTACACACAGAGGCCAACACACACAGGGGAGACACTCTGGCATGCATGGGTACATGCACACACAATAGCTAATTAACTGATCAGTTAAGGACACCAAGGCTTGAAGAGGTCAGACCATGCTGGGCACAGCAGGTGCCACAGGGGGTCAGAGACCTCTCTCCTTGCCTAGAGTTTCATAGATGCTTCATTTCTTCTTTGTTACTCTTTTGGTTCACCAGCAAATGACTTCAACTTCTTGAGCATCAGTATGGAGGTAGACAATAGCAGCTGCCAATGAGGCAGTAACAATTAGATTATTTATTTTATGTGTGGGCTGGAGATATGGCTCAGAGGTGAAGAGCACCAACTGCTCCTCCAGAGGTCCTGAGTTCAATTCCCAGCACCCACATGGTGGCTCATAACCATCTGTAATGAGATCTGGCACCCTCTTCTGTATACATAATAAATAAATAAATCTTAAAAAAATATTTTATGTGTGTGTGTGTATAACTACATATTCCTAACATACATACACACACACACACACACACACACACACACAAAAGATATGAAGGGAAAACAAAGATATGGACTACTAATATGTCTTCAACAGTTCAAAATGAACCAAATCCATCCCTTGATTATGTTATCTCTCCCAGCCCAAAGTCTACTTTAAAATAAAAAGAACCATGCTATAATCCCAGCACTCGGAGGTAAAGGCAGGAGAATCAGGAGTTGTAGGTGATCCTTAACTACAAAGTGTGTTTGAGGCCCATATGAGCCACTTGAGAGTGTATCTGGTTATTTTACTATAATGAAATATAAAACTAAATGTTTACTTACTGCAACCAATTTCATCAGAAAGGTCACCACAATCATCAACATTATCACACACATAGTGCTCTGAAATGCAGTGTCCATTGGTACACTTATATTCAGTTTCTGTGCAAGGTTTATGGGTCGGATTTTTACCTGCAATGTAAGAACAAGTTAAAGTCAAACTTCTTCTTCATTGAAACAAAATACTTCACTTCCTCCACTCACAAACAAATGCACGTTTCTCTACTTTTCCCAGGCTCCCTTGCAGCTAGATTGAGACCAAATGACTAGTTCGAGGCAACAGTCTATGAATTAGAAGTGACATACGTCACCCCTGGACTAAAGCAGTCAAAAGCCCATGTGCCTTCCCATTGTCTCATATGCTGGGGCTGTAAGCTTAGCAGTCAGGTATGCCAGGTGGCTAGCTCCAAGCTGGAGGAGGCTGTGCAAGCCGTGCTGTCCTTTATACAAATGAGAAAGAAACCTTTGTTGTGTTAAGACTTGGAGATTTGTTGTTGGTTGCAGCAACACCAATTACTCTGAGTTATATGGGGTGATGAGAGAAGTAAAATCTTTCCAAATCAAAACCTAAAAACATTTGGCATCAGCTCAACAGTCAGGAGATCCAGATTATACAATAGCCAAGCAGTTGGTGGAGAGGGAAGGCATATCATGTGCTTACGGGAAAGAGGTTAGAAAAGAGTGTGTTAGCAATGTGCCCAGCCTGTCCTTACTTGGCAAAGGCAAAAAAGAGAGAAGGTCAGTGAAGAACTGGTTGGTGTATAGACAGAAAGAAATGCAAGAAACTAATGGCAAAAAACCTTGCAGTGCGGGGAAAAAGCTAACTGTATCTAAGCCCCAAGCAGGAAGAATTTGTAGGTTAAAAGGCTCTAAGATGCACAGGACCAGTGATGTCATAGCTGGACAAAATGCCCTTCTCTTTTCCTAACGGTGTACATGCCAGTGAGCCACAAGAAAGGTGGTGAAGAACAGGAAATGAGACAGATAAAGAGCTGTCTCAAAAGGAACATTCAGTGAAGTTATTAACTTTAGATCTGAGGACAGCTTCCTGAGAGAAATATGTGGCTGAATATGCCAAAATGTGGTAACTGCCGCACCATTGATTTTAAGTGTGAATTGAAATGATTCAGGAGGATTATAACCTATGATGATTGTCTACACGCAGTATTTTTACAGTCAGAAGAATGGCTCCAGAGCAATGCCAAACAGACCAGAAAATAATTCTAGAATTGGCATTTCTGAAGCAATAATGATTTTAAAGATAATCAGTCATCAGACCAGTGAATGAAAGAATTTAATTTATAGTGCTTCAAATAGAAGACAAACATTTATCAATTCATCAACATACGGTTAGGAATATAAAAGTTTTCTCCAAACTATGTGTAGCTTCCTGTTTCTTATTCAAGAGTACATTCAAAGAGTGGATGTATTCTACCTATAGAATTCCTTTAGCCCAAGATCAGCACAATACTAAAGAACTGGATTCATTATATCAAATACAAGTCTTTTAAAGTGACGATCTAGATGCATTTACAGCTTGCCACAGTTAAGACGCAGTGCATTGTGTCTCCCTATACATCATTCGTCAAAAATCCTTTCTCGAAAAAAGTCTTGCACTCCAATGAACAAGTGAGTGATGTTAGACAGCGTACATCCCTAAGGGGAACACAGTCTACATAGCACCTTCATATGAAGAGGAAAACGAACAGAGACTAGGAAGCACAAGAGGCATAGATGCTCCTCTCAGAGAGGTATCCCGACCTAACCAAATCCCTTCTGATCTAAGTGGTCCCTTCACAGCATCTGCATGGACTGAACATACTATTTACGGTCTAGTATCTCCATGCATTACAGAGTGTGTGAGGTGTAGCTGAATATTGATTCCAGCAAAAACCAGGGTTGTCTATGTTCAACAGGCGTCATCCTAGCCCAGTGGTATTTCAGAACTGCTGTTGGTGAACAACAAGTCTAATTCTTTCATTCCAAGTAGAATGAAATATAATATTCATTTTGTCATACTTTTATTGGGGACAGGAAACACAAATAAAACTAGCTACTTGTATCCATTTTCAATTTTCTCAATGGCTTTTTTCTAAACAAACTAATTTCCCAAAAATCTCATCAACTCTCTCTCTCAATAGACAGATTTTTAAACCAAAGTACAACTATTTTCAGTACTTAGATATGAAATTCAGTCAGTTTTTTTTTTTTAATCTTAAAATAATCTACTTGAGTTGAAGAGATGTTTCGATGGTTAATAGCACTGGTTGCTGGTTGCTCTCCTTGAGGACCTGGATTCCGGTCTCAGCACCCACAATGCAGCTCACAACTGTCTGTCAATTCTAAGCAATCTGACACCCTCCTCTGGCCTTCCTGGGTACCAGGCATGCATAAGGTGCAGACATACATGAAGACGAGACACCCAAACACATAAATTATGATATACTTTTTCATCTGGGAAATGGACTTGCATATTTAGAAAGGATTCTAAGTTAGCTATGTTAACACCGGTTGTACCTTACTTGCCATGATGTTTTCAACTGAGCATGAGAAGGAACACACACTCACATATCAGATTACCAATTAGTAACGATTGGTTGTGAAGTAACCCAGCCTCATCTTTGACAACAAATAATCCTTTAACCTGTGGAGGGCGACTCAACCAGTATTTAGCCTTTCCTCTCATTTTCTTACAAGATACGTGAGAGGAGCTTATTAAATGCTTATTAAAGACTGACATGTAAGGGGCCTGTCAACATCTTGCTCGATGAGATATGAAGGGGCTGGCAGGTTGGCATCTGAGCCATGTATGTGTTTGTATTGTCTGTGATACACCACCACTGTGGGAGCCCACAGAGGTTTCCTAGTGAGATCTGAGCTTGCTTTGCACAGCAGGGCTGCATAAGGGGATGGACTGGCCACGTGCAGTGGTTGCCAGGTCTTTGGAAGGGTCCACACTTGGCTGTGCTAGGGGAGTTCTTTTGCTCCCCCCCTTGGCGTTTCTATAAGTAGCCCTTGAGAAGAGATAGAAGGGGCCGGTGGGTTTTGATCCAGGCCCTCCCGAGGCTATCCTGTGTTTCTCTCCCCTCTATATTTCTATCTAAGTATTTCTCACTTCTCCCTACTTAAGAGTACCCTGGGGGAAAAGTGGGGGCGGGTCCCCCCACACACCACAGGCCTCCTCAGCAGGACAGATGGAAACCCCGGAGGAACATCTCAAAAGAGCGAAGGACCCTGGTTTCTGCCTTCTCCTTTTCCCATTTTGCTTACAGTGTTCTTCTTTCTCGTCGGTTCCGTCTCCGCAGTCATCCACACCGTTGCACAGCTGGTGACCATAAATACAGCGACTGTTGTCACACCGGAAACGATGTGGTGATTCACACGGGACATTGACTGACAAATGAAAAACAAAACTGCGAGTTGAAAGTAGAAGTGACAATATACTCCAGGCTATCCCAATGCCAGTCCCACTTCATTCATTCATTCATTCATTCATTATCACCTTGCTTATCTGATTAATCAACAAATATGTCTTGAGTCTCACATACACACCACAACACTGTTGCAGGTGTTAGATATATCCTAGATATAAAGAGGAGCAAGGAAGACCCAGTCTTTATTCTCATGGAACTTCATTATAGCAGGAACAGACTTTACATGCAGATGAATCAATTACACAAGGAGCCCCCTCCTTGGGAACATATATATGAAATATAACACAAGGAAGCAAGTCAGAAAAGAACCCACAAGGGAAAGATAAATCAGGAAAGAATATGGTAGGCTTGAAACCTTTATAAAGAACTCTGTGGCTAGGGCACAGAACAAGGACGTGTGTGGATCATGGAGCTAGGTGCTGTTAGTGGAACTACTCCTTAAATTATTTGCTATAAATGATTGGCGTGTGTGTGATTTTATTGGCTATGGCTATTTTGCCTTACAAAGAGAAATATCTTCCTAAGGGCTTCTCTGAAATTTCAAGTCATAAAGTTAAAAACAAAATAAGAACCAGAGCTAATTACTAACAGCTAAGGCACTATCAGGCAGTGCTGGAAGGCCATTGTGAAAAACAATAGTCTCTAGAAAGGAAGGAAATATTCTACCACCACTCCCGGTAATCAGATCTCTGCCCTGAAACTGAGTAGGAAGGTTCTGGGAAGAGAATGAAAGGTGATACGACTTGAGAAGTAAATTCTAAGAGCGGTCGATCACGCAAGCCATCAGAAGATTCCAGACAGGTATGAGTCTGGGTCCCTCCCTTCTGAACTCACTTGTGAATCACCTAAAAGTTTCTTCCTGACTAGATTGCTAGGTCTCCTGAACCTACTCAAGCCCGTGAATTTGCATTTCTCACATTTTCCTGAGCAATACCTCCCATTTCCAGCCTGGGGAAGACACTGTGAGAATGATTTCACTAGCTTTTCACCAGTGACTCAACACAATAGCAATTTCACTCACTTTATTTAAATCAGTAGCTCTCAGCCAGAGGACCATCCAAAAAGCTCTGGGGCTTTTAAAAAAGTTATGGGGAGCTGGAAAGATGGCGCAGTGGTTAAGAGCACTAAGATTCCCTTTCCAGCACCTACATGGAAGCTTAGAGCCATCTGCAAGTCCAGTTCCGGGGACTCTGACGCCCTCTACTGGCCCCGGGTAGCTCTGTTCAATGTGTTGCACAGACACACGTAGACAAAATACCTATACACATATTTTTTTTAATCTGAAAAAAGGTCCCATCCATCCAGATCTTGCCTCAATAAAATGAAGCCAGAATATGTGGTGTGATTCTGGCCTGTCAACCAACAGTAGAGTCCACTCATTAAAAAACAAACAAGTAAGTACATGTAAGATGGCCTTGAATTGTTATGTAAATGGCAGTGGGTCGGGTCTTCAGGGTTTCTGTAAGGGAAGGGTATGTCAAGGATGAAGCAAGGGACCTGTGCCCCTACATATGTGTGCACTTCTGGGTCCATATTTGCTACAGCCTCAATGTTTAAAATCTTGGATGTTGATCCAACTTTCTCAAGCTCCAGATGGAGAACTGAAGCAAGAACTGAGTGAGATCAACAGTATGAATTGTGCATCCATCAGGGCTCAAAATGATACAGCTGCCCTCCGAGCTCACACACACATCATTTAAGGAACGCTGAGATCCATTCTTCAACCCATCCCTCTCCCGCTTACAGCACAGGTGAAGCTCCTCATCAGAACCATCGACACAGTCGTTTTCTCCATCACATATCCAAAATGACTGGATACACACATGATTTTTACACTCAAACATGGCAGCTGGGCAGTAGGTACCATTGGGAAAGCGAGTAGCTGTTGGTAAGAAGGAACATATATATAATTTATGAGATGAACATACCCTATTAGATCTCTCTCAACTCTTGCTATTATGGCTCCCTATTATTCATCATTATTATTCATTATTATTATTGTGCCTCCCTATTATTCATTACCCTGTTGCTGTGATTATTATTGAAATTAAAAAGGGATGTCTCTTGTCTAGGCATCATGGTCCATGCCTTTAATCCCAGCACTAGGGAGGCAGAGGCAGGTGGATCTCTTCCAGTTCAAGGTCAGCCTGGTCTACAGAGTGAGTTCCAGGGCAGCCAGGGCTGTTACACAGAGAAACCCCGTCTCAAAAGAAAACAAAACAAAACAAAAAAACAACAAACAAAAAGGGGGGTGTTCTTAAGGACACTTGTCAGTGAAACAAATCATTCCATAGGCACTTGTCACCTGTATCAGAACTGTCTTTCCCCCCCTTTTTAACGTCTCTAAGCTTTTAGGTGGTAGCAACTGCATCAACAGTCCATTGTAAGTAACTATCAACAGTTAAATATTTATTCAGTGATTCAAAATACTAAAATGTGAGGGATTTTATTTGTTATACAATTTTTAATGATTTTTATACATCATCATGCATACACATCAGAACACTTTAATGCTGTACACTTTGAACCCAAGTTCTTTATGTGTTCATTCATAGCTACAGCTTTCTTCATCTGAAATGTTTTTGTCCAATTAGTGTTTTATATGAATGATATCTAATAATACAGTTTATTAGCACATTCTGTTTAAAATATTGCTAATAATTCTCATTTGAATGGCCACTGTGAGCAACTGGGGATCCTAAGTCCACTGGGAAAATAATGACTCAGGCAAACTGAAAATTATCAGAAGGCTGAATAGAACATATTGATGCTTTTAAACTAAGGAGTGGATTGTGTCTAAATTCCCATTCCCATGCACTCGGACGTACAGAACCTCAAATAAGCAGGCACTTACGACAACTGGATTCATCAGAAGCATCCAGACAATCTGCTCTCCCATCACATGTCAAGGAATTGGGCACACAATGTCCACTCGTACACTGGAAATGATCAGGACGGCAGGTCTTCATCTCTGAAGAGAAAAGATCGTCATTCCCAGAAGATCTCCCAGTATTAGATGCATGAGTGCGAGAAGGCCACCATCACCCCCCACCCACACCCCGTGGCTTACTCACAGCACACTCACACAGGTCATCTGTGAAACAGACCAACTCAAAATTCAGCTTCTCCATTCAGCATATGGATATGAGCACTATCACCCTGTTAGCTAATGCCCTAGTTTAAGGTTATAAAATTTCCCCCTAACCCAGCGTTTAATCAGTATTTAGATATTCTGTCCCAATGCTCTGTCCTCTACACCACGGTCACCTATGGAAAACTAATCTGTTTATTTGGAAGCACAATGAGAATGAAGGTCTGCTTCTAGGTTTTATCTAAATTAAAACAAGACTTAGAGATGCCCTTTCTTGCATCCCAGCACTTGGGAGGCAGAGGCAGGAGGATCTCTGAGTTCAAGGCTAGCCTGGTCTACAGAGTGAGTTCCAGGATAGCCAGGACTGTTACACAGAGAAAACTTATCTTTAAAAAAAAAAATTCCTTCTTATTTTCTTATTTTTCCTATCATTAAGACCAGAATACTGTAATTTAAACATAAAGTACAGAAAATGCAGAGGATACCACAGAAATTACCTATGTCATTATGCACTAACAAACCATATCAACACTAGTTCCTCAACTGTCATAGTGGAAGATTCTGTATGCCCGATAGTTACCACAATCCCGTTCATCCGAGTTGTCTCCACAGTCATTTTCTTGGTCACAAACCCATCGAGAGGGGATGCATTGCTGATCGGCACATCGAAACTCACTCTCTGTGCACTCCCGTGGAACTGAAAAGGAAAACCACCTGGCCATCAGTGTGCACTGGGAATCTCACCGAGGAGACAGGCATGGGAGCTGGCCTAGATCCATGGGTACACAATCTGTCCTGTGATCCAGTCCCATTCTAAGACAGAATCTTCTGCCGCGATGGGCATGGTAGCATTTAATCCCAGCACTTGGGAGGCAAGAGGCCAACCTGATCTACATACTGAGTTCCAGGACAGCCAGAGCAACATAGTGAGACCCTGTGTTTAAAACACGAATGAACAATCCTCTGCCTCAAATGCAAGACCAAAAAGAACAGCCTTTAAGGCTTTCATCTAAATGTACTTTAATGGCAAAACTCCAGCTAACCAATTACAGTATTCAATATGAACTTTCTTTATTACCTTTTTGTTCATGTAATAGTGGGGATTTAACCTAGGGCATCATCCACGAAGCCAAGTGTTTCACCACTGAACTACATTCTCTAACTCATGCACATATTTTTTATATACCTATAGGGTCCATTAACACTTTGACCCAAGCATAGTGGGCTTGTGACCTTCATTCAGACCCCACATGACTGGGAAGTACCACCTGGGCTACCCTTTTGTGTAACAAGTGTAACAAGTGTTAGCTGGTTGATACTTGCAGCTATAATCAATACCCTAATTCTCTCAATTGCCTCTGGTCAAGCTGAAGACTTATTCTAAAAGGTAACTAACGCTGAAAAGTATATAATTAAAAAAAGAAACTTGAAATTGAAAATATATCATGAGCCAGTGATAAGTACTCAGGTAGGGCTTATTTTCCAAACACACCTTATTATTCAAAACTGAATACTGGGTGTAGTGTGATCTAGACCTATGGCTTCCTTCCCTGTGTCCTATTTCTAGTAATTATTACATCTTCAACTAAAAGAATTACCTATTCCAGGAATGACTCCTTCCCCTAATAATAGGACCACATTGGGGAAAAAGCTTTCAGTGCAGGTCCTTAGGGCAAGCATCTTTCCTTACTTTACTTCTTTTGGTTTTCTTATATATCTTTTGTCAGAAATCTGCTCATTTGTGTTGAGAAAATAAGTGCCACAGACCAAAAGTAGACTTGATCAAAACTAACCCCTTCACAAATACCTTCTCCCAAAGCACTTCAGAAGGAAGATACGTACTTCCATAGCCCAAAGAACTTGATATCCCACCCTCTGAGGATGAAAAGTAGTGATTATTACAAACGGACAGGCCAGCCATGGTGGTTCACAGGGTCACAAAATCCTGAGCACTCACCACAGTTTTCCTCGTCTGAGTTATCTCCACAGTCGTCATAGGCGTCACACTTCCAGCGGAGAGGGATGCAGTGGTGGTTTCTACATCGGAAATTCCCAGGGTTACATGGCACCGCCTCTGCAAAGCACCAATCGTTTTCAAGATGTCAGGCGCCAAGGCCACGGCTTCCTTATGATACAGTCTGTTTCCAGATTCTTGAAGCTCCCAGACATAGGGATGGCCTCTGGGAGCTAACCCTAACCTGTTCCCTATCTGGAAAATAAATTCATTACCTTTGGTGGGGAGTGGGGGTGGTTGAGCCAGGGTATCTCTATGTAGAAGAGAGACATGGGGCACTGTGACTGGCCCTTATGGTATCAAGTTTATAATTGGCAGCAAGAAGCTAAAACATTGTCAGGGGCTTAAATGGAGTCAGTGGAACATTCTATTACATTGCCTTCAGTGGGTTTAGATCTGGTGGTATTAAAATAACACATTATCATCTTTTCTCTTCCAAACAATGTACACTCTGGCACTTTGGTGAGACAGTATGTACATAATTTTGACAATTTCTATTCCTTTACTTGGTCTTTTGTTCATAAATTCTTCCCATGCTGCCAGAGTGACTACAGCTGCCCAATAGATGATTATAAAAATCACAAAGGCACCCAGAATATGATGGTCATGAAATAATACATCCAGATTTGGAAATCTCTCTTTGGAGGCATATTGTACCTTCTGCCATCTGTGAGATCAGACGAGCTATTTAAACCTGTCATGTATGAATACTAATTCTACATCTGGGAAAATTAAACGTGTTCCTAACATCTTAATGATACCTTCTTTAACTTATTGCATGCTTTGGGACCAGATGTCATTTAAGATGACATGAATTCAGTTCCCCTGAATAACTCTAAACATGGGAAATCTATCCGTATGAGAGCGAGCAGCACTTGACACTGGCAGTTTGTGGCCCCTCCCCCACCCCTGGAGCCCCTCCTACCACAGCCTTGCTCATCACTGTTGTCCCGGCAGTCGTCGGCACCATTGCACACGGCCCACTTCGGGATGCAGCGGTAGTTAGTTTTGCAGCTGAATTCCGTGTGGTTGTCACAGTTATAAGCAGCACTCACTTGAAATGGAAGAAAGCAAGGAATGAGGACGGGAGGACCAGCCATGCTGGAAACAGCACCAGAAGGCACCTCACTGCAGTTACGCAGAGGACAGGGTCTGTCAACAGTTACCATGTGACCACAAAGCAGACTCTGGCAACCGGCATCTCGGTTAGGTGTTATCTGTTCAACACGAGAGGAACAACGGAGCCCTGACTTTTCCTGCTGTCTCAGTACCATTCATTAGTGTTGGGATGTAGTTTGGAGTGGAAGGGGGATGTGGTGGTGTGAATGAAAAGGGCATCCATAGGTCTATAAAAAGAGGCACAATTAATTGGGAGGTGTGGTCTTGGTGGGGGAAGTATGTCATGAGGGTGTGCTTTGATGGTTCAGAAGTCAAGCCAGGCCCATTATCAATCTCTCTTCCTGTTGCTTACAGATCCAGACATAGAACTCTAAGCTACTTTCCTGCACCATGTCTGCCTGTGTGCTGCCAGGCTTTCCTCAGTGATGATAATGAACTAAAACTCTAAACTAAAACCCCAATTAAATGTTTTCCTTTGTAAGAATTGCTGTGGCTGGGCTGGAGAGATGGCTCAGCCGTTAAAGGCTAGGCTCACAACCAAAAATATAAGAATTGCTGTGGTCATGGTGTCTCTTCCAAGCAATAAAACTGTAACTAAGACAAGGCATGGACCTGGTTTGAAGTAAAATCCCTGAAATGAAATGCTGGTTCTGTGGTAATGCGACTATTCACTTAATGTGAGCCTCACTTTACTTACCTATAAAATGAGTAAGCCTCAGGTTCCTGATCTCAGTGTTTCTCAAATGAGAAAGGGCTCCATATACCTTGTTATTATCGTGTTCCACATGACACTGTGTCATACTGAGGAGTCTGGTTACAAATAAAGGCCACTCAACTATGCTTTATCTAGCAGCGATGGGATTTACAAGGGAAGACAAGAAAGGGTACCCGTGGGCTGAGGTGGAGGGGCCCCACCCGCTTGCCTCCTAGCTCTGGTTTTGCATGGCCCACCCCAGGGAACTCACTGCATTCCTGGATAGGCTCATCTGAATAGTCTCCACAATCATTGTCTACATCACACTTCCAGCTCTGCGGGATACAGCGGCCATTGTTACACCTGAACTGGCCAGGTTGGCAGGTCCTGCTGGCACAGTGCGAGGGGTCTTCATCTGAGTTATCCTGGCAGTCGTTCACTGAGTCACACTGCCAAGCCTCTGGGATGCAACGCTTGTTGGCACACTGCCATTCATTGATTTCACACCGGTGGTGCTCTGCAAACAAGGCATTTAGTTACCAGTTGAGAAGCTGTCGAGAAAGGGCACACCCAATTTACACTGGGTGGAATCTAGAGAATTCTCTCTTAACTTCCTTTCACTGAGTTTACGTTGTAGTGTATTTATTGTTAACAAGGACCACTATATGGACAGCTATCCTCATTAGAATAACTAATAGACTCTTGTTAGATTCTGAGCTCTTACACATCTTTTTTTCTTCACACAAAATAGGGGGCCAGCCAGGTGCTAAACACATTTTCCCAACTCTGTTTTATCGTTTAATGGTCTTCCAAGTTTATTATTTTTATTTATTTTATTTTATTTTATTTTAGTTTAGTTTAGTTTATTTTTGGTTGTTGGTTTTTGAGACAGGGCTACTCTATGTAGCCCTGGCTGACCTTGAACTCACTCTGTAGACCAGGCTGACCTCAAATTCACAGAGATCCTCCTGCCTCTGCTGGGATTAAAGGTGTGCGCTGCCGCCGCCACCACCACCCAGCATATTGCTCTTCTTGATGTGTTGAGGTGCCTTTTTAATAAAAAATAAAATATAGCCCTCTTTTAAAATGAATAGGTATCCCTTATTTCTTCCTCAATGTCAGCTCAAAGAGAATTCTATGCTAGCACATACTGGAAAACCACCCATCCAGACAACCTACTATTGACCCTAGAAGTTCAAAATAAAACCTCTATTAAAACAGATACTGGATGGGCCCTGACTTTTCTCCAAAATTTTTGAACCAGATTTTGGGTTGATTCTCCAGAATCAACTACAGAAATGGGCAAAGAGGGCCCAAAAAGATGCCCGCAGCATACCGCAGAGAGTGTGGTCTTCATCGGAGCCATCGGCACAGTCCTGGCGAGCATTGCACAAGGTCTGGGGACTTGTGCAGTTACCGTCCCGGCACTGGAACTGTCCCAGACGGCAGAAGCGGTGTGGGCACAGATCTGGTTCATCGGAACCATCTAAGCAGTCCTTCTGTCCATCACATTTCCACCATATGGGGATGCACCTGCACAGAGAAAGTAAACCCTGCAGAAATGTACCGAGGGCCATCGGCATGAGCAATATCCACCTGGAGAAATGAATTCGACCCTGAGGCCCAGGCAATGGGGGAAGGAAAGAAAGGGATGGAGTTTTGAGCTATGCTTTTAGAAGTAAGTGATTGAGATTGTCTATCTAAATGAAAAAAGACATTTGAGTGGTTTTTGGAAAGCTGGAAGGCTCTGAAGATGATTGAGTGCTTATGTCGTGACGGATATATGCTAAAGTCACATGGAGGCTTCTCCAAAATTGACCACATCATGGACCACAAATTGAGCTTTAACAAATAGGAAAAAAATGGAGATAATTTCTCTTTAGACAGTCCACAGAATGGGAAAAACTCTTTATCAGCTCTAATTCAGATTTGGGGCTACCCCAGAATTTACAATGAACTGCCAACACCCACAAAGCAAAAATGGCAATCAACAAATGGACTAAAGAAATGAACAGACAGTTCTCAAAAGAAAAAAAAAAACATAGCTAATAAGCAACATCCCTGGGATTTGCATGGGGGAAATGCAAACTAAAACGACCAAACCCCAGTCAGAGTGGCTCTCATCAAGAAACCAGACAACAGATACTGGTAAGTATCGGGGAGAGAAGAAAGAGCCCTGCTGGAGGATGTCTTTCTGTATGCTGTGAAAATATGTTGTTCCCATTGGTTAATGAATAAGATGCATTGGCCTATGGCAAGGCAGCTTAGAGGCAGGCAGGAAATCCAAGGAGAGAGACAGGAAAGAGAAAGGCAGAGTCTGAAGAGATGCCAGCCTCCTGCCCAAGGAGCAACATGCCAGCAGACCGGCAATGCCACAGAACACGTGGCGAAATATAGATTAATAGAAAGTGCTAGCTAGCTAGAAGCCTGCCATAGACCATACAGTTTGTAAATAATATTAAGCCTCTGAGTGATTATTTTATGAGCAGCTGAGGGACTGTGGGACCAAGGGGGACTGGAGGGACTTAGTATCTAAGAAAACTACAGAGCCCTAATTTACTGCTGGTGGGGCTGTAATTTAATATGGCCAGGATGGTAGTTTCTGAAATTAAAAATAGAATTCAGCTAGACCACTCCTATACCCAAAGGGTTCCATATCCTGCCATAGAGATACTTGTACATGTATCATTGTTACTCTATTTACAATGCCAAGGAAATGGAACCAGTTCTTCAGAACTAAGTATGACATACAGCACAACGGGGTTTGTTCAGCTATAAAGAAAAATTCAATTTGTAGGAAACAGATGGATCCAAAAGCATTAACACCTAACTCTAGATTGAATTTCCCCAGTGGCTAACACAGATGAAACCCCTGGCAATGGTAGCAGTGTGCATTTAAATACACTCCAGCCCCAACCCTTAGGACAGTTTATTAGAAATCAGAAGTAAACTATCATAATATATTAATGCCGATAATAAACAGGCCATTGTTTATAATCCGCATTATCTCTGTGATTAATAATTAATAGACTTTCTGTCTAGATAAGATGCCACCAATGAACCAAACCAATTAACCCAAATCTCAGTTGATGGAAACCTACACTCAATACTCAGAAGGATGAAACAGGAGGATTGTTTTGAGTCTCAGACCAGCCTGAGCTACATAATGAGCTCTATCTAAGCCAATATGAGCTACTCAACAGAAATTCATCTCAAAAAAAATCAGAAAAGAAAACTCCCTACCCAACTCTCTATAACCTCAAAGGTCAATGTTTGCCCAAGGGGAGGCGAGCAATGTGAAAGGGGGGATGGGCGCCTCACTTTTCATTGTTACCACACAGGAACTGTGTGCTGGAGCACATGGGCATGCAGAGTGTTCGGTCTCTCAGCTGAACAGTCTGGAAGTCATCGGGACACTCGCAGGTGAAGCCTTTCCCTCCTGCTTTGATGAGGCACAGATGAGAGCAGCCACCGTTGTTGGTACCACAAGGATTGTTCACTGTGACAGGGAGAAAGCATGCACTCACGGTCATTTGCTTTGAGTGTCACACACCAGTTCGCTGCACACAGAGCTGCACATGGAACTGATTACTTCGCAACTCAAAGAAAGCTATTAGTTTTATCGTTTGCCCAATGTTTAACTAAGACCGATAGCAGTTCTGATGTTTCTCCAAGTCCTGGGAAATGAGTAACAGGTAAAGAGCAGAGCTTGCCTTCATGTGCAACCCTGTTTCAACCCTGAGTTGTGATTCTCAGCAGACACTGTCAATTCCCCCTTCATCCTAACGACTTGGACAACAGAAGTTCGGACACCAGAAGCACTCATGGATAGCCTTTGCAGTGTCTTAATTTTCTTGGTTATCACTTGTAAACAAAGATGAACTTAACTTCCAGTAAGACCATCTGAAGAATATTAGCGTTCAGAAAGAAATACTGAATACTGACAAAGAATACTGATGATTCTCATTTTCCCTTCTAAATTTGTCAGATGTTTTTAGCAAGACATCACAACAAAGCAAACCCAGAAAGACCAATCTGTCCCCTTGAAAGTATACTCCAAATCTTTTCTGGATCATTTCTAAAGTATTAATTAATTTTAACTGCATGAAGTAGAATAAAATTTCACAAAGGAAAGCGTGTGTGTGCCCTTCCAGCCACCATTATTTTGTGTGATACAAAACATGCTGTCATATGCAGACACTATTTCATAATGACTACAATTTCCTTTCGTTATTAAGGGATAGCTGTTAAAGGTGATACAATTGCAAATTGAATGTCCTCATTTTTCAAAGTATTTAGGGATGGAATTGGTTAATTATTTAACTCACCTTAAAATACAACAGTCCTCCCACCAAAATACTAACTATGGGAATGCCTATAGTTCACTTAGGATGCATGGTCAAGTGAACGGTCAGTTCAAGGCCAGCATGAGCTACATCCCTAGTCTAAAAAGCTAAGAGCTTGATCTATAGCGCAATGGTAGAGTGCTTATCTAGGATGCACAAGGCCCTAGGTTCTATCCCAACACTGCAAAATATAAATTTGATTTATAAGTAGGGAATGAACTTCTCTTAATTCTCAAAATGTGTTTCAAAGAAAACATTAACAAGTATCAATGAACTGGATGGTGGTGCACGCACACGTCTTTAATCCCAGCACTTGGGAGGCAGAGACAGGCAGATCTCTACAGAGTGAGTTCCAGGACAGGCTCCAAAGCTACAGAGAAACTCTGTCTCAAAAAACAAAAACAAAATCAAAAACAAAACAAAAAACAAAAAACAAACCAAGTATCAATGAGCTTCCTACAAATCATGTTCCATAAAGCAACTGCAGCCATGTCCGCCATCACCTACTCACCAATCGGCTGCCTGTATGGATGGTAAACGTGGATGTCAAAGGGTCTGTGTGTTGTGTTCACCAGCACTGCTCTATCTGACCCATCGTATTTGTTTCCCTTTTCCACCGTCCTTGTATTCCAATCTGTCCAATAAACAGTGTCTTCAAAAAGGGTGATAGCAAAGGGGTGAGGCAGGATTCCATCATACACTGTTTGTCGATGGTGGCCCTCCAAATCAGAGAACCTGGTGGCAAGGAGAACAGAGTGTAAGTAAGTAACCCCTCTCTTCTGAATGCCCTCCAGGACCAGTGAGTGAACCCATCAATTAAGGAAATTCTATCCCCCTTAAGGAAATTCCATCCCCCTGAACAGCCAAGCACTTGGCCAAGATCCAGGAGTTCAGTTGAAGAGAGGGAGGAAGGATTATAAGAGCATGGGGGGGTCAGAATCATGATGGGAAAAACCATAGAAATAGCTGACCTAAGCTAATGGTAGCTCATGGACTCTGGATTGACAGCTGGGGAGCCTGCATGGGACTGAACTAGGCCCTCCAAATGGGGGTGAAAGTTGTGTGGCTTTATGTGTTTCTGGGTCCCTGGCAATGGGACCAGGACTTATCCCAGGTACACAAACTGGCTTTTTATACCCCATTCCCTATGGTGTGAAGCCTTGCTCAGTCTTGATGCAGGAGGGAGGGGCTAGGTCTGTCCCCAACATGATATAACAGCCTGTGTTGACTACCCAAGGGAGGCCTTACTCTCTATGAGGAGGGGTTGGGGGTGGAATGGGGGTATGTGGGGGAAGCAAGAGAAAAGGAGGGAAGGGGAAGAGGGGTTAGTATGTGAAAGGAAAAAAATATTTTTTAATAAAAAATTATATTTTAAAAAATTCTATCCCTTTGAATCTCTAATAAAAGCAACAACTAAACTTAAATGACAAACACTTAAAAGCTACACTCAAAAATTATATGTGTGTCAATAACCACAATTATTGACAAAGTCACCAGTTCCTAGCTGTGATGTGGGTATTATGGGTTAATAATCTTTTGTGCTGGTCCTACCTGAGATGAGCATCATTCTCTTATTATTACCTAGGGGTGTGTGTGTGTGTGTGTGTGTGTGTGTGTGAAGTTTAGGTATATGCAGATGCCTTCAGAGGCAGAGGCATCAGATCCCCTGGAGATGGAGTTACAGGGGATTGTGAGCCATTCCACATGGGCACTAAGAAGAAGTGAACCCAGTCCTATACGAGAAGAGAACACTCTCTGAATTGCTGAGTCAGCTCACTAGCCTTGTGTCATCCTATCCTCACTTTCTAGACAGGCAATAGCCATAAACGCTAATCATTCTCTTTCTTCTCACTTCTATAGAGCTCCATGCATTTGCCTGTAGGTAGTGTGAGCTCAGACTGAGGATATAGCTCAATTAGTAGAAGTTCAAAGTCATCCCTAGCTACATAGAAAGCTTGAGGCCAATCTGGTATACATGAGATCATGTCTTATGAGAAAGAAGAGAGCTCATAATTAGTTACTCAGTTTGATTATTTTTCAAGGTACATACTCAATGTAACCCAGGTGAGCATCTGCCCAATACAAGAGATCGTTGGTGTAATCAATGGTGATGGCATTGGGCCATTCTATCTTGGTAGAGATAATCACAGACTTATTAGCTCCATCCATGCCAGCTCTCGCAATGTATGCCCGAGAACCCCAATCTGCCCAGTAGACATGCCTGTGGAAGCAAACACAGAAGGCTCAGGCCCTGAATTCAAAAGATACAGCTGTACTCTGTTTAGAGAAATGAAGTTCCCATCCCACAGAGCCTCTCTGAGAGGAAAGAGAACTGGCAGAAAGTATCCACAACAATAAAGATGGTGGTCCTCAAAAATGGACAATTGTGGATTTCCATGGCTTTGATATAGGGAGTCCACTAAAGAAACATCTATCGCAATTTTCCATGCATGCAACTCAAAATATGAACTCAAAAAATTCTGTCATTACAAAGACAAGAGTCCAGCTGATGAATATCATTTGAATGAGCCACACTACTCATTGCACTGACCCATTCACCAAGCAGGAAAAACAGAAGACAAATCCCAGAGAGAAATTGGTCATTAAGTAGCTACATAAACAGGTGAATGAATACATAGAGAAGAGGTACAAGATGATAGACGAGTGATACCCATTTTGAGGATGAAGGACAATTCCCCTGGGATTTTCAAAGCAGAAGGTATTGTTGGCATCCACACAGTGCTGGGCTAGCATTTTGCGGTGTCGACCTTCAAGGTCGGAGACAAACAGGCAATCTAGGATGGCATCCAACCAATACAGTTTTCTGCAATGGAAAGACAGGGCTTACCGTTATACCTACTTTATTTTTACACATACAGCCCATTTTCCTATCCAAGCTCCTTGAGATTCACACATACAGCTGTTACGGGCACTTTTCCCAAACAAAAGAGGGCTCAGGGAAGCAGGAAAGGCTATTAAATGTTTCTACATACTCCAATTGAAAAGGACCAATAGGCCTGAAAAACATTAGAATTTTTAACGTTTTTACAAATTGCATGGTTTGGAGAGATGGCTTGTTGGATAAGTAGGATCTGAATCCTCGGAAGCCACGTACAGCATAGATAGACACAGCAGGACACTTCTACAATCCCAGTGTCCCTATATAGACAGAAAGCCTAGCATATGCAGTGGTGAACAAAGAAACCTCGTCCTCAAAAGAAGGCAGGAACCTGCACCAGAGGTTCTTTTCTTACCTGCTGACCCAGTCCACAGCCAGACTTTCAGCCCGCTGTAATCTGTGGCTTATGATCGTCTCCCGGTTTGTCTTATTCAAAAACATCCGCTCAATGATTTGCTTCTCTGCATCAATCCAGTACAGCCTCTTTTCTACTCTATCAAAGTCCAGGGCCACAACGTTGCCCAGTCCTTGCAAAATCAGAGAGTAAGATGTGCCATCTGTAGTTAAGTTCCTCAGATAGTAACGGTTGCTAAAGATGAGATAGGGCTCGATGTTACTATTCTGGCGACAGGTCTTCCCATCTGGCTCGCGGATGTAGCCGGGAGCGCACTTACAAATGTAGGAACCTACTACATTCTCACACTTCTGGCTACAGAGTTGGGGTGACTCCTTGCATTCATCGATATCCACACAAGTGCGTTTGTCAGACATGAGCTTGTACCCAGGGAGACAGGAGCAGTAGAAACTGGTTATGGTGTCGGTACAGTTGTGGTCACAGCGACTGATAGAAGAATCCAGGCACTCATTAATGCCTGCAGACAAAAGACACTTACTAGAGAAACTAAACTATCAGCCTTGGGCCCAGAGTTAAACTCAAAATCAGTATTCCTACTTGATAGTGCCAATTCTTAGCAAATCATAACGGAAGAAGAGAGGATGCTGGGATTTTCAAAGAGACATGAGTTATTCAAAAGTTAGTAATCTATCAACTTCCTCCTTAGTTTAATCTTTTTTCTCCCATCATTTGCAGAATGTCTGATTAAGTTTCTATAATCAAACTCACTTTATAAATAACACATCACATTTAAAACTGTATAAACATATTTAAAGCTAAGGAAAAACTAACTTTAATATTTCAAGTCTAATAAAGCTGCTAATTTCCGTGCAACACAGAAAACGTTCTTTTCAAAGTTTACAGCACAACTGAAATTTCTAAATATTCAAATTATATACATACATGTTAATGCAGTATGATATACGTTAATAGCATAGATTTTTCCAGTCTCTTCTGCCATCTAAACAAAATTATAGGATATTCAGCACACTCTACCCAGCTTAGCCCTTCACCACAGATTTTGACAATTAATACAACTAGTGCTTTTAAGCTGACATATTCTTGGGCTCCTAAGCTAAAGTTATCATCTTGTGTCAGTCTCACAAGTAGCTGGGACATTAGTCACAAGCCACTGTACCCAGTTCTCAGTAAGCTTTAAAAAATGGCAAGAGAAGAAACTGAAGACCAGAGGGGGCCCAGCGTGCTCGCTTGTAACATCTTCCGTTTCAGTGGTGTGCTGCTCACACCCTGATGAATCGCAAGCTACCAATGTGGTGTACACCTTTGCCTTATGGGGTGGGATAAGCTCAAAGATAGGTATCCAGGTGGCCAAGCCTACCTGTTCCACACCAGAAGAAGACATACTTATTAATGAATGACAGGTGCTAAACCCAAGATCCAGTCAAGTCTGCTTCTACTGCTGGTTTGCCACACGACCCTAAGTAATTCAGTTGCTAGCCATATGCTGGGTTATTGTTTGTAAAAGGAAGAATGTATACTAGATCACTAGGAATCCTGCTGGCTATGAGTCTGGGTGCCTTAGTGTGCAACCTTCTTAAAGGACACCCTGGATATTGGTATACCGAAAATCCTTTGCCTATTAGTATGGAAGCAATGGTAACTTTTTTTGTAAATGTTCCGTGTAGAAGACGGATTGGAAAGTCCTGAGAGACCATAAAGGACTGAGGATCTACACAGTCCCCTCTCCACCCTGTACTCACCACAGCCTTTTTCATCGCTGTTGTCTGAGCAGTCATCCATATGGTTACAGACCTTCCCCATCTCAATGCAGTGTCCGTTGTCACAGTGGAACTGATTGGGAGGGCAGGTGGGTTCTGGGGTATGGCATAGGTGCTCCTGCTCGTCCGACCCATCTCCACAGTCATTGTCTTCATCACAGACAAACATCCTAGAGATGCAGCGCCCGTTCTGACAGGTGAACTGATCTGCATGGCAGGGTGGGTATGAACAGCCCTGCTCGTCACTGTAGTCCCCACAGTCATTACGCCGATCGCACCTGTGTTACGAGATGCAGGACCACGTTGACCATTTTAACAAGATCACAATGCCTTAGCCCTCTACCTGCAAAGTAGTCATCTACCCCACCAATCTCCAGCTCCCTACACCACTTCCCCTGGTGCCGATGACTTCATAACAAATAGGGCAAATCAACATGATTCATACATTAGTAACTCATGGGATGGTTTATGGACACTGGGAATATCCCAGATAGACATGTTGTATAGAAGTCCTTAGCATGAACTCTGCGTCCTATAAAATTGTAGTTGGATGATGTGTCTTTAAAGAACATCTATCTTCCCACTGGGGTAATGTTTGCATTGGCAGAACCCTTCATATAATTCTACTGTCACCTGTCAGGATATGTGAGTTAGTTATGGTAATGGGAAGGAGATGAAAGCCAGCAGATTAATTAGCAAGAAATACATGAAAAGGAAGAGTGTATGTTGTAGTCCTAATTCTGATACCTAACATTTCCATGTTCCTAAGGATGACTCAGTTTCCTGAGATACCATGAGTCACACTTGTCTATATTTTCTAGATTATTCTAAGATCCCATAAAAAGCCATGCTTACTGAATGGGGTCATGGTGACAGTTGGTCATATGTATAAAAGAACTTAGGATAAATATGGACAATGCTAATATTTGATAATTCATTAAACAATAGAAAGAGGGCAAGGAGCTAGGGGCAGAGTATCATGAGATATTAAGGCACCAAAGATGAACCTACTCAATTTTACCGCTGTGTACTGACCATGTCTGCTAACTAGAACTACCTTCCACAAGCCTGGAGTACTGCCAATACAATCAGACTGAAAATGTATGCATAGATCTGTGAAGAAAGCCTTGGTCAAAGCAAACTGGCTTAGCCCATTTGACATTCCAGAAATTCAAAAATAATTCCCAAATGATCTGAGACAACAATGGTTTCCTTTATCTAGTTTACTTCTGACTCAGAAGGGTTGTGGAATCAAAGCAAATCACCAGACTTTTAGACACAATTGCATCCCATTATTCCAGCAAGTATTCCTGCCGTAACTCAGTCTCGCCAAACGCCATTGCAGTGTGCCAAGAAGAAAACTATCCCTGCCCCACAGTGCCAAATGGAGAGACACATTCTGCCCAGCAAGAGGATACACATTCACTTCTGAAGTCACTCAGATAGACAGAACTGGGGGCCTATATCTTGGGTTTCCAGGGAACTTTATCTTGGTTTGCTTTGTTTCTTTCTTATTCTGCTATAGCACAGGCAGAAGCAATTCAGAAGGAGAGAAATAAGGAAATGCAAAGAAAACCGAAAAGAAAGAAGGGAAGAGGAGTAACCCCAGGGTAAGGAGGCAGGGGGATGACAGTGATGACGAAGGCAGAGCTCAGGAAGGGAGGCAAGAGACAACCCAGAATCCAATCAAAACAAAGCCCCGGGTTTTCAGAATATAGTCACATCTAAGAGCGATCGTACTGACTACTTACTAGACCAGAAATGGCCAGACAGTTAACCCTTAACCAGGTAGGAAGATGACTCATGGTCACGACCCAATTAACAATTTACATATCACAGCCCTGCCAATTCAGTGTACACAAAGCTTGTGAAATGCTGCTTCACTACAAAAGAAGCACCTGGACCCAAACTGTCCCAGTACAGTGACAGCTATCTGGGCTTCAGGCCCCAAATACACTTTCTGTCTGTCCCTACTCGCTGTCATTCACTGCTCAGTATGCTAAGACCCTGATGGTCATTTTCAACCTTCATAGCATGTGACTTAACCATTTTACCTCAGCATCTGCCACCGACACAAATTACCCCCGGCGTCTGCAACGCTGACCTTTCGATCTTCTTCCCTAGGCCGATGGTTCCTAGTGCTCTCAGTAACCCCTGCGCTTTTTAACTACAGAGTGGGTACAATATCCCTCCTTTCAGTTCAACATATCCAAATTGGTTTTTATTTCTTTTATTTTTCATGTGGGGTTTTTTTCCCCTTGGTTTTTTGAGACAGAGTTTCTCTGGGTAGCCCTGGCTGTCCTGGAACTCACTCTGTAAACCAGGCTGGCCTCAAACTCACAGAGATCTTAATATCTGCATTCACCTCGGAAAGTTGTACAGCATTGCGTACTTTGTCCCTTCAGCAAACTCTTACAAGGCTGTTTCATTTTGATTGAGGCTTCTATCAGTCTCTTTATCCCTTCTGAACTTCCCTCTATAGTCAAAGATTTACTACTACATAGGGTGGGAAGAGGCTGCACACTATAAAAACAAAATTCATGTAAGAGACCCATTAGGATAAAGTGGTAAGAAACCACACCACAGGAAATGATAGAATTTCCCAAACCAGCAAGCTCTGAGCTGAATCTGTTTAAGATACACAGTGTTAAGAGTTTTAAATGTCCTGAATGAAAATCTGTATTTCCAACTTAAAAAGGAAAAAGACTTTCAGAAGCTTTGGCCTTCCCACCTGATGTTCTACAATCATAGCTGCCTTGACCCTGAGCCAAGCTGCACTTGTTGGAGCTGTTATTTTTCTCACAACAGAAAGCAAAGAGAGAAAAAGTTATTATAACCAAGCCACAAGAGGAAACTAGGAGGCACATGTCAACCTGACCCATTCATTTTCCCACCACTCTGTGGGTGGAAGGCCATATTATGGCTTTCATGAACCCTAGGGTCTTCTTGGGCCACATCATCCATAAAACACATAACCATATCAATATGGTGTGTTAATATGTCGCATATTAAAACATTTTTTTAAAACCTGGATTTCAAAATATTTCCAACATTTTCCTGGATAGTGTCATGGGCACTAGGCCCTGTGAACATACTGCCTAATAGGGAAATATGTGAATCGCAGGTCACCTGAATGATTGCATGATACACCGTCCATTTGCACAGGTGAATTCTCCCCCAGAGCAGGTTCTTCTGGTGCAGTTCTGCAGCTCATCGAGGCCGTCAGCACAGTCTACATCACCATCACAGACCCAGGACTGGGGAATGCACCTCCTGTGCGGAGGTCTGTCGTTTCTACAGGCAAACTGGAAAGTGGAGCAATTTCTAAGCTCTGAAATCAAAGCAGATGAGAATCTCTCAAAGCTCAGAAATTCTCTTGTAATCTTTAACACACTGAAGGGCGAAGAGAAACAAGAATAAAGAGGACAGACAAGTCATGTGAGTCTGCATTTTCAGAAGCATCAACATGAAAAACCCCACTTAGTTCTCAATAAGATTTACACAAAAACATATTTTCCCATAATACTTCAGAAAATCACCCCATTTCAAAAAAATCTTCAAATATCTTATATTTTGACAACATGCTTCATATTCCACTGTGTAATCATACATGAACAAAATGAGATTAATATGTTAGTACCAATTTGATGGTGAGAAACTGGTTAACTGGATATCTCGAAGTCAGACAGCCAGAAGGATACAGAGACAGATCTTTCTCCTCCGAAGCTGGAGCTTTTCAGTACATATAGCAAGCCCTCCCAAATGAAGAGCAGGGTTAGGGGAGCTCAGAGTTGTCAGATAGCATGGCACAAGGAGGTGACATACTGATTCAGAATCATCAATGCCTTATCCAATCCCGCCACAAACAAGACATAAAAGAAAAAGAGGAAATAGTTCCAGTAAGTCATCAGTGACAGGGAATATAGAGCGGTGGCTACAAGCTCACTATCAAATGCCAAGCTCCAGAAAACTCTGTCCTTGTTCTTCTCAGAAGGAAAGGCATGATGCTGAAACTCCTCAGGCAGCGACTAGATGTTTTGCTGGCAATAAAAAATGTGGCACCAATGGCGTGGGTATAATATCCACTCTTTTCTTAAATTTAAATGAGTTTTTATAAATTTTTGGCTGGGCGGTGATGGCACATGCCTTTAATCTCAGCACATGAGAGGCAAGGGCAAGAGGATCACTGTGAGTTCAAGGCTAGCCTGGTCTACAGAATGAGTTCCAGGACAGCCAAGGCTACACAGAGAAACCCTGTCACAAAAATAAACCAAAAAAATAATTTTTTTCATACAATATATTTTGATCATATTTTTCCCCTCCCCAAGCCACTCTTAGATCCTACCCATATCCGTACCCACAACTTTGTATTCTCTTTCTCTCAAACAGAAAAAAAAAAGACATGAAACAAAATTTTTAAAAAGTTAAAAAACCCAAAAGAGACAGAAGACCAAGACAAGAAAAATCCCAACAAAGCAAAAAATTCCACTGAGTTTGTTGTGTTGGTCAACTGCTCCTGGGCATGGAGCCCGCCGTGGAGTGTTGATTTGCCTACTTACACTCCATTAGAGTATCAATTGCAGATAGTATCTCAGTTAAGGGTGGGTTGGAACTGGGGGCGGGGGGGGGGGGGGGGGGGCGCTGGGGGGGAAAGAATATGACCAGTTGCTTAAAAACAACAATGGTACTGAGTAATCCACTGATGAATACTACAGCTTCCAACCCTGTAGCTTCTAGGGTGATCAGCTGAGTTCTCTTCACCTACTCTAGAAATGTAGTCATAATTTCCATTAGCCAAATGTGAGTGAAAATGAGCACCAAGTCATTTTGCATCGTTGTAAAACATGGAAGTGATGATGTCAGATGCTCCAACCACGAGCGAATTAACCTGCCTTCACTTACCACAGTGATGCCTTTGGTCCTCATCGCTCATGTCCCCGCAGTCATCATCATCATCACAGACCCAAGTATTTGAGATGCACCTGCCGTTATCACACCGGAACTGGTTAGCTGTGCAGGAGTTCTGTATTCGAACTGAAAAGAGAGAAATGCTCAATAGAAAGACTGCGATGTCTGCTTTGTAGCCTCTATCAAGGACGTTCAAATCTGGTATATGTCAATGAGAAGCTTACTCACATATACATCAGGAATACATGAAGTGTCACAGCTGATCTTTGAACTGGTTTTACAAATGACTTTACAAATGTAGTGGAAAAACACAAGCGTGGTTTGCAGTGCAGCAGTATAACGTGGGGTAAGGCTGCCAGTGAGGTGCACGTCACAGTCGCTGTACCAGCCGCCCGTGAACACCTACTCAATGGTTTTGGCATCCCGTCTGGGAGTTGGAGCAGGGAGGGTGAGCACCTAGCCGAGCGGCTCCAGCATTTGAAGGGTGAGAGGAGCCCCAGTTGCTCTAACTACACTTCCCGTGCTTCGCATGGTTGCTGACTCTTACCACAACTGTCAGGTTCATCCGAGCTATCGGAACAGTCGGCTTCACCATCACAGTACCAAAAGCTCGGGATACAGCGCTGAGATGATCCACACTGGAACTCGGTGCTGCGGCATGTCTGCAAGTCTGGAGGATAGATAGGCACGAGGTCAGAACACAAGCGGGCTCCCATCTGCTGACCATCTGCCTGTATCCTTAAACTGGTTAATCGCTGCCAGGAAAGCAAGGCTGGGGCTTGGGAAAGGGTCTCTTCTTTTTATTTTATTATTTATTTGGTTGGTTTTGGTTTTTTCAAGAAAGGGTTGCTTTGTGCAGCCCTGCTTGTCCTGGAACTCACTATGTAGCCCAGGCTGGCCTCGAACTCAGAGATCCTTTTAGCTCTACCTCCCAAGTGCTGGGAGTAAAGGTTGTGTGTCACCGTGTCCAGCTTGACTTTTTTAACTAAGTGAATTATATTAAAACTATTAAAGTAATTTTATTACCAATTCTGTCCCTCACCACAACTCTTGCATCATAATTCGCAATATTCTTACCTATTTATTGTAACTTAAAAATTAGGGTGGATGAGAGAGAGGCTGTTACCTTTGAACTTTACACAGCTATTGGTCATGTTAGCTTCTAATATGTGAATACAAATATTAGAATGAATAATTGTCCCAAATGAAGTCTTTTCCTTCTTCTATACAAGGTTCCCCCTGCCTGGTCCGTAATAGCTGATGGATTTGCCAGTGAGCATTTATTGGGAAAGCGGTAACTCCAACCTGCCCATCCCTATGGGATGCTTTAGGCTGAATTCTGGGTTATTTGGGCTGCTGCTCCTACTGTTGTACTTGATTACTGCTCTGGCAGATTTGTGTGTTGGCCTGTGGTTTCCTCATGGTGGGATCAGAGGAATTGGTAAATTCTTAAAATATGCTAATTTATACTAATATTTATACTAATATTCTCCAAGTTATTAAGCTTTACAAATACTTTCACTGTTTAAAGGAAATTGTTTTAATAAAATTAGGTTACTCAAGATCATACCATAATGTTCAGAAAATAACTTACTATACAATTCTGTCCACGGGTTTTACAGATAAAAGTCCTTGGACACTATAACAGGTTTCCAGAAAAACGGACTTGAAGCATGAGACTTCTCATAGCCTTCCACTCAGATCTTAAAGCAACTGCCTACTTCCAAACTCAGTTTTTACTATTAAAGCTGTTACATTTCTATGAGGTCTGGCCATTCCTCTGAAATCACAGAGCGACGGTTTTTATCATACTCACTGCAGTAAATGGGGTTTTCATCACTCATATCTCCACAGTCATTGTCTCCATCACACAGGAAAGCTCGGGGAACACAAATATTTGTAGTCTGGCATTTTGTGTGTGTAGACGAGCAAGTGCGGGGAGCTTTAAAAAGACAACCAGATAGACATTTGGAACAGACCTACCAACTATGTCATAATCAATGTCGATGTTACCAGACCCCTGCAGGGAAGGGCTCACACCCCAGGAAGGCATGTTCAAAGTGAGCAGAAAGGCACAGCTCAGGTGAGTGGTGGAAATAGAGTCCCAAGCAGGCTCTGGGGCGGCAGAGAAGCATGTTCATGAGGTGAGTTTTTAATCTAGCAGGTATACACAGATCCATCAATTTAAGCAAACAATTCAAATATTAGGTAGACTTATTTCCTAAATCATTTAGTTAAGTATAACAAATACTTAGCTTTTTTGTTGTTGTTGTTGTTGCAGAAAACAATGTGGAAAATTTTCTCCTCCTCAAGTAAGACATACTTACGGCAGTTTTTCTCATCCGAGGTGTCGTTATCATTGCAGTTGTTGATGCCGTTGCAGACAGAAGAGAGAGGTATGCACCTCCCGTTGCTGCACGTGAACTCCGTGGTGCTGTTGCAGTTCCTGAACAGGCACCCTGCCTCGTCGCTGTTGTCGCCACAGTCGTCGTAGTAATCACAGCGGTAGCGATAGGGGACGCACCGCCCATTGCCACACGTGAAGGCGGTTGATCGGCACGTGTGAAAGGCTGGGAGGAGGAAAAGACATTGGAAGAAGCCGTCTTTCCATATCGTCCCACCTTCTGGGACAGAAATGCCTACGAGGCAGACTGGAGGCAAAATATTGTATGCAACCTATTTTTCAGTGAGTAAAGCATTTTAAGTGAGAAAAGAAAGGCACCTCATTTTTATATAGTCCAAAGTGTATCTCCGACACAGAACGGCATGCAAAAGCACACGGCTAGATGAGAAATATACGTAACTTCAAAACCCCTTGGAAGTCCACTGTGTCTTACTCCATTGGCATCAAAACTATGGGTGGACAGTCAGGAACAATGTAACGAAATGATGGTGCCCTTAGCGCCTGCCATGTTGTCCTGCCCCACAGCCTGCTCTCTTACAAGATCCCTGGTGACCACTCCGTTTTATAGATAGACTTTGAGTCTAGGTAATACTTCCAGCCCACACAGAGACTATAAATGTTAATGCCAGGATTTTAATGACTTTACTCATATGCACACAGAGGTAACTAAACAGAAATGCAGCCTGTATTATCAGAGTGAAAGTTTCTGCCTCTCACAGGAAACCCACCCATGCACAAAAGGATTTTGCACCGAACAGTTGCACGATGACGTCTTAGCTCCTAACGAAAACACTGAGCGCAGCTTACCACAGACAGTCTCCAGCTCGTCGCTGCCATCACCACAGTCATCGTCGTTATCACATTTCCAGTCCTCAGTGACACAGTGCCCATTGAGGCAGGTGAACTGGGATTGGCCGCACCGGGTTCCTGTGTCCACAATGCAGTGCTTGTTATCATTGGCCAGATACCAGCTGCCTTCGTGTGGACACTGGCACTCAGCTCCATTCGGTCCTGGAGCAGAGGGAGGCAAAGCATAGGAACCATTCTTCGTCTTTTCCAGAATGGCATTTACAACATCTCAGAAATGAAACACCATCTACCTTTCAACTATTCAACGTTTCTGGGCTGTTCTTCCATTAAAAACAACTACTGCCCATCTAAACACAATGATTCTCAGAGAACAGTTCGCAAAGACACACATCAGAAAGTACATAGTCCCATGAAACTGTCCTCATATTTAACCCTA